>OMOW01018509.1:20151-30588 GCA_900312555.1 Lamprogrammus exutus | reverse complement strand
CTCGTCCCTGCAGCCTCGGATTTGAAATATCTGAACACAACACTTAAAACTGAACGCTAAAGGACAACATACCTCAAATAACAATACAACAATTGTACAATACAACATATTATAGAAGCACTGTAATCAATATTCAAACTATGAATATATGGATTGTGTGAATGCTGAAACATATGCTTTTCAACAGAACATGTTAAAACCTTCATAAAGCCATTACATCGTTTCCAGTATAACTGGAAACATAGGTGAAACTTATCAGAACTAGAAATGCATTTCCTGAAGAAAATGCTCAGATTGCTTGCAGCTGAAAAGTGTATAGAGTGATGTATGGGGTGGTTGCTAGGGCAGTTGGTATGGTGTATGGGGTGGTTGCAAGGAACACGGGCTGACCTCCGTCAGCACAGTGTCCGCATAAGAAACCTCTGGTACATGGGAAACGTTGACCACACCGCCACTCTGGATCAGTCGGTCAGCATTTGACACCTATGCTGCTCTGAGGACCAGACTCTACTTGTTGAGTGCAGTTTGATTGATCGAACCTCATTCATTGCTGTTGCTGAGCATGCGATCTCTTTCCTTTCTTCGGCGTTACCAGTCTCAGAAGCACACCTTAGGTTAAGTCTTACCTTTTGTCATAGTATACAACTCAGATATGTACTAATACTGTCAATATAGTTATATATTTGTACAGTAACATATTAAGCTTAATTATGATTATTCAATACAGTATTAAAATTGATTTACCGATCTACCAATATAACTTCAGTCGCTTAAAAATGACTGAACATTGGAAAAATGTTCAAACATCCTTCTTGACCTCTTGATGACATCATGCTCGAATCACAGCATTTTCCTGAAGAAAATTATGACATTGATGGGGTCATGGAGAGGGCAGTTGCTATGGTGCATACAGTGGTTGCTGAGGTCCTGAAGGATGTTTGAACATTTTTCCTGTGTATCTGACACCAAAAGCCATTCCAATAATAACCTGAATATGGTGAACATTTTAGTGTTTAGGTTATACACTATAGGTAAAATATTGGTCGTTAAATACAGTCGATCTTGATTTTTAGGTGATTTAACAGAAGTGAAGTATGCGCTGTTAGTGGTACATAGTAGAGGAAACATTTAGGATGTATGATGTCACAGAATGTCTGCCTTTACTAATCCCGTTGGATGCATGTAACTGAATGATGCAAAAGATTATAACATGAAAAAGTTATGTGTTCATAGAATGTATGCTTTAAAGTATATAAGACTGACTTACAGACAGTCACGTAATTTCAGATATTCAGTTATAATGGCATCAAAGGCAGCCAAGTTCAGTAACCTGTGTCCCTTTAAGGGTCTGAGCAAAAAGCAACTCACTGATAAACTCAAGATATCCCTTAAAAATAACCTGAGATTTAGGACCCAATGCACATGCCAAAATAACAAACTTGTGGTGTCAAAGCTAAAGGAAAGATTAAAGCAGGTCACTAGTGAAAAGATAAATGCAAAAATTGACAGGGCTACAGAGGATAAAAAAAAAGATGTTATA
The DNA here is from genome assembly GCA_900312555.1 of Lamprogrammus exutus. Lineage (NCBI taxonomy): Eukaryota > Metazoa > Chordata > Actinopteri > Ophidiiformes > Ophidiidae > Lamprogrammus > Lamprogrammus exutus. Next base: position 29,048 of record OMOW01018509.1, on the reverse strand, counting down.
ATGTCTAACCTCCAAATGGAGCTGCAGGCTGCAAAAGCCAACTTGTTGAGCGAGATAAGAAATGCTGATGCACAAAAAAAGAGGCTGGTCCAAGAAGTGGAGGAGCTCCAAAGTAAGGTGGAGGACTTCCAAATTCTGACCCTGCAGGAGCAGAAACTTAAGACTCAGGTGGATGATCTGTTGATGTTTAGGAGTGATGTCATGACACAGATAGAAAAAAATGATGAACATCTGAAGATGATAGAAAGTGATGCCAGACAGTTGCAACGGGAGTTGCACGACGAAAAAAAGACAAAAAGAAATGTCCAGGGGCAGGTGGAAATCCTGGAAAGACAGAAAGATCAACAGCTAACCCAGATGCACAGACTAAAAAGCAATGTTTCCGAACTGAACAAAGACTTGGATGATTGCAAGTTGGAAAAATTGGAAACAATTTATGAGTTAGATGATGTGAAACAACAACTCATGACAGAATCTTTAAAGACAAAGTCAATGGATAAGGCAATGGAGAAGCAAGACAATTATCTGAGATGGCAGAAAACAGAAAATCACACCCTGAAAAAGGAATTTAAAGCATTTAAGGAGGAGGCTGACGACAAACTGACTTTCATCACAATGGAGTCAAAAAGAAAAGAAAAGGTTCTCTTAAATAAGACCACCATCCTCAGGACGTCAGTGGACGTGATCCTGGTTGAAAAAGACGAAAATAAAAAACAGGCTGAGGACTTCAAGAAGAGGGGCATTCAGTCAGAGAGAATGTTAAACGCACAAAGGCTAGAGGTTGCTGATGCAACATTTCAGAAGAGCCTCATGAAGGGATGGATTATGGATGCAAAAATGCAGATGGACGCTAAGCAAAACAAGATAGAATTTTTGAATGACAAACTCATAGAAAAAAATGAGAAATTCCTTGAAAAGCAGGCTGCCATAGTCCAGTGTCTGGCAAGAACACAGGCAACATTGGGTGAAACGAGAAAGCATCTTAAAGAAAATAACATGCTGCTCAACAAAAGAACCACCCAGCTGGAGTCAGCTCTTAAATTTCAGAAAGAACTGGAGTCACAACTTGTGCAGACTATAGATGAGTTAGCTGTCGCCAATGCCGATCTGGCTGACAAGGCCAACACTGATAGGTTCCAGAAGTTGGAACTGCATCGTCTGGAGAAAGAGCTGCATCAAAAAACAGTGGAGCAGCAGCAGGTTAGCTCTCAGCTGGAGGCAATAAAGCATCAGTTGGCTAACACACATGCACAACATTCAGAGAAGGAGGTAAAACTGCTGAAAAGTCTTCAGGACATGAGAGAGGAGAAGACCACCATCAGCAAGGATCTGCAGAACTGCAAAGAAATGCTGCAGCAGCGTACACAAACGCAGCTGTCAGACAGTAAAAGGCAGCAGGCGCTGATCAGCCAGCTGAGAGATGAAATAACTGACATGAGACGTTTTAATGAAAGTCAAGTAGAATATATTGCATGGCAACAAATGCAACTGGTGAGGGCTGGTTATGAAAAGACCATTACCTGCAATGATGGTGATGCAAAAGAGACGCCGGGAAAGCAATACTGTGTCAAAGATATCAATTTCGGCGCATTGCAGTTGATTAAAACGTTAGACCCTGAGAGAAAAAAACGCGAGTTATTCACACAACTGTCCACCTTACACAAGGAGCTAAGGGAAAAAGAGGTCTTAATAAAGGATATGGAGAAGAAGATTGAGAAGCTGAATCAAATGCTAGTGAGGCGGCCAGCTGAGGCTGCAGAAAACCTCTGGTTATGCCAGCAGAAAAACAAAGAGCTAAGAACAGAAATCAGAGGATTAAAGCTGCACAACATGGCATTATGGCACAAGGTCAAGAGTCAGCAGCAGGGGGAGGACATGAAGAATTTGAATGAGCATCCAATCTCTGGCGACTCCTGCTGGCCACAGTCATCCAGCGATGCCCTTCCATCCATCAACAGAGAGACCGTCAGTACTGAAGGTGCAATTGATCCTGAAGAGGACCCCCCCATTAGCATTTCCCAACTGCAGCGAGCGCTATCAGCCTCTCCCACCAATTCCCAATGATTTCCAGGTGGAGACTGACGACAAATCTGCCAAAACTAATTTAGAATCTACTCCTTATTTGGGCACGCATGTCCAGACACCAACTTAGTGGAATACAAGTGAAGTGATACCTGCCTCACTCCCATGAGCACTGTCCATGGGCCTTCTTCTCCTCTGGGTACTCCACCATCAGGCCGATGGTGCCTGACAAGTGAGTGAGATTTTGAAGCTATCTGTTTGGTTTGGTTGCGTTTCTGAGTTCCAACTGTTTCAAAAATAATTAAAATGGCAGAAAATCTACTGGGCAGAAATGGGCTGTAGTCTACATGCATAGATATACTAATAGATTGTATCCCAATGCTGTAGCTGTGCCATGTAGAGTGCAATGAATGTCCTGTTTTCTTGCTTCCGACCTTTTTGACATCATTTATAATTAATTTTAATTATAATTTGCAGGACCAAACACGGATTGTTCTGCATCAGGTATGTTGCATTATTCTACGGTATATGTAATTGCTTTGATAAATGATACAGTAAATATGATAAAATGATAATTGATTTATTTATACATTTCATGAAACATTTCAACTAATATAATCTCCCTTATGAGAGGATTTATGGATATATCACCAACACTTGTGGGTAAAAACTAGAATGAAAAACCCCTTTATTTTGAACACTAGAACCACATTATTTTGTCACCAGAAATGCAAACTCATAACGATAGAAAGAAAGAAGCCACACAAAGTTGCAATCCATAGCAATGACTCAGTTTTATTACATTTGCTCATCAATTGTGGAACATTAGTCCAACCAATGCAAGGTCACAGTGACTGCCACTGATCAAGTGATCCCTGGCCATCCTCCCTGGAACATTTCCCTCTGCAGTTCAAGTTCTTCGCTAAACTCCAATATTCTGCTTTCCCAAAGAAGCTGCAGCAAGCCAGCATGCACCACAGCATCTTGTTATATTTTTTAGGAGGTGATAGACACCATATTGTTGGGACTCAAGATCTCAATCCAGTAACCATCAGGGTCCTGAATGAAGGCCAAACCTTTCATTTTACCTGATTTGGAGAAGGGGGGGCATGTGCAGTAATACAATGTTAGACATATACAGACAATATGTGCATACCAAAAAGGCATAATACACACCAATACTATGTAGTGTACTCTTGCACTAATCTAGACCGTGTGGTATTTTAAGCAGTACTGTGCAAAAATATGAATTTACTTAATATGTAGAGAAAATTACCCAAAAACAATACACACAAACATACTGTACAGTATACATAAAGCATAGTGTTAGTTCTATTAAATATGAAATAAAGAATGGTGAATGCCAATTACTTTTGTCAGTTACAGCTAGAGAAAAATATTTTACAGGTACAGACACTTTTAGCCACGTCTGTGTATAATTATGTAGTATTTCTTTTTAATTAAAAATGTGAATGAGGAAGATAGAGGTAAAACAAGGGAACTACTGAAGGGAACATACACAGAGTTGTTCAAACGGGGCCAACTGCAACTATGACTACAGAAACGAGGACAATCACATCCATTATGCAACTTACCATCATCTGGCTTTTTAACAAATGTGACTCCTTGCTCTTCAAACAATTTACAGGCTTCATAAACATCGGGAACCGCAATTCCAATGTGTCCTGTCAAATGATAAGGAGACAAACGGACTTATAATGGCAAGAAGATTTTGATGTACAAATTGGAATTACCTGGATTTCTGCATTAATTACCTCAAATTTGTCACAATAACAGACAAATACATTCTTCCTAAACTAATGGCACAGAAACAATTGTATTTCTCAAGGCATTTACTAAACAAACTGTTTAATCAATCAAAGTTAAGAGTGAGACAAAGTTTGTGAACCTTGTATTTAATACATGGTAGAATCTCCTCTTCCAGGAAGCTGAAGCAATTTCAGTTGTGAGGCCCTTTTCAAGTGAAATGGGTGAAACATAACAAAGACTGCTTATGTGAAGAGGGAGAGTGACAATAACACTTAAGTCCCTCCATTTGTAGACAACTTGTCTTATTGTGGACTGGTGACGTCCCAGATCTTGAGAGAAGGTTATTTAACCATGGGTTCACGTGCATTTACATAAGACAGGGAACCTCAACAACCCACGCCTTCAATCCTATCTCACCAATTGAGACGCCACACTCTACATACTGTTATTTAAACTATAAAGAGAAGGACAAACATCAAGACAGATTAGCCTTAAACTACACAAGGTTTTGACAGATGTAATCAGTATGGTAAGATTAAATCAAAAATCAAATGAGACCCCTGAAAGCAGCTGTTTTCTGCTCTTTGTGAGCCAATGGCTGCTGATGCTTCAGCTGTTTTTCCAGCCCAACAGGAGCTTTCAATCTCTGGAATCTTTCAGACTGTTGAAAATGACAATCAACTTGGTGTATGTAAACTTCTGACCCACTGAAAAATCTAGTGTAGTAAATAAAAGCTGAAATTAATGTCTCTGAGCTATTATTTTGAAATATTCTCTCATGGAAATAAAGTAGATACCCTAATTGACTTAACACAGGAAATGCATGGTAATATGAAATGTGTGGCGTTGTGAAAAATTGAGTTTGAATATCTTTAGTCTGGGTGTATGTAAACTTTTGGCCTCAACTGTATGGGCTAGCGTGGGTAAACAAGAATGAAGGTGTTCCAATAGTCGAGACGGGTGGTGATAAAGGCATGCATGAACTTTTCAGCATCGGGGGTTGAGAATTTGGACTTAGCCAGGAGATATTGCAGAAATGAAAAAATGTGGTTTAATAATTTATAGGTATTTTAATAACATTTTAAGCATGAACATTTAATAATATTTAAGCTTAAGCAGTTCTAGACTGTATTAATTGTCCAGCTCTCTGTAATAATTAATTTGCTGTGCGACCTTGACACTTACGAACATTGAAGCATGACACTTATTCTTGATTCTAAAAATAATAGCAAAATTATGCCATTTGTGTAATTTTGAGGCACTTGAGACAACAATTTTGCTCTGAAAAGCTCTATACATACTGGCCCTGATCTTAAACGTTTGATCATTCAATATCAGTGTCATCCAATTATAATAAAATTATAAATAATAATAATAAATAAAAAAATGTTAAAAAGGCAAATTCATCCTTAATACCAATCTGTATAAAGTGTCGTCATATGACGATACGCGAGCGGCCACCATACTTAATTGAGAACAAGCATAAGTGTATGGGTGAACAACATGCAGTCCTACCTACACACTACATAATGGCCATATGCGCGCTCTGTTTCTCTTTTCTTTTTTGCCCTGACAAATTTGAAAATAATATTGTGAAGCCACATTAATTATTATTATAACACCTCACCGAAATAAGGATGCTCCTTTCAGTTTGGCAGTGCAGCAGGCATACAATGTACCGCACATAATTACTTGCCAAATATCTTTCAGTCTGTCCTCACTCCTCTCATGCATGTTTCTGCAAGAGATTGTGAGTGTAACAGGCAAGTTGATGATGAAAGCAAAATTGCAGAGGTGTGGACTCGAGTCACATGACTTGGACTCAAGTCAGATGCGAGTCGCAAATTTGATTTTTGACTCAACTTGACAAAATCAGAATAGACTTGGACACCGGTGACACATGACTTCACTTGGACTTTGGCGTTTTGACTTGGAATGACTTGTTCTCCTCAACAAGCCCAAAGATAAATATGTGTCGTGTGTGTGTTATAAAGTGTGCGGTGGTTCAACTCTTTTTCCTGGTAATGAACTACCAACAGCAGCCAATTACATCGCACTAGCCGGAGGTGTGTTCCACAGTGTGGCAGAGCAGATGGGCGAAAACAAGATGATACCACAGATAATTACATTTGCCTTCAAAGACTACACTGTGGTCAACAAAAAACGAATGGCAACATGCAGAACATGTGGGTCACAAATCTCAGATGGAGACGCAGCAACTTCCAACTTTGTTCGCCATTTGAGGCTGCACAGACAACAGCAGGTGCATAGTAATGTTGGCTGGCCAGTTAGCGATAGCTTTAACTACTTGAGCTAGCGCTAAGAAGAACTCAACACAAAACGTGTCAAGTGCTCATTAAAATCAATAAACCGTCAGTAATGTGCATATGGCATTGATGGATGGCAAGCAGTAATTTGAAATTAGCTTTAACATTGGCGCTGTTCCTACAAAAATTATTAAGCCTCAAGTTACTGTGATGTAAAGGTCTCTGGCAAGATATACAATTATGGGTCTTGCTATTAAATTATTCATGCAAATGTTTTTCATCACACTTTAAAGTGGTAATGTGACCCACACAATTTTTTCAACAGGTGATAGAAATTGATTTATCTAAGTACAGTTTGTCAATTGATAGTGAAATTGGTAAAAAGTAATTTCATCTATCACAACTGATAAAGGGCCTTAGAGCACTTTCTGCTGTGTGTTGTGTGTGAATGTGGTTATCTGTTCTGTGCAAGTAGGGACGCTCCTATACTGACCTTATTTTACACATTGGCCAGATGCAGCCAATCCACGTTAGATATCCTCTCTCACTCACTGTCATTAAACAACACACTTTATTCGTAGACATTTCACTGTCATTTTAGTGTCACTAAAGTTATTTGTCTTGAAGGTCTTTTAAAGGTTCATATTGTAATTACAATACGGTGTATTTTGCCATTGCATACTTCATAAATTTATGTTTTTGTAAAACACTGCACATCTTATTTAGTTTTGTCTTTCATAGTTAAGGGATGTACAGTATAGTTACAGCCTCATGTTATTCTTACACAAAGATTGATCCCTATCTCTTCTACATAGAGAGCTACAGTATACAGATCTCTTGCATGTAAATGTTGTAAGCTTTGTTTACAAAGTAATAAATTACTTTTTTGAAAAACATTCATTGTTTGCATAAATTTGCAGTTATTCTATGGTTAAAAATTCTCATTTAATTTGTTGAAGTGTGCATAATGACTTGTTTAGGACCTGAAACTCAAACTTTAGGACTTGGACTTAACTTAACTTGACTTGGGATTTCAGTGCCAAGACTTGAGACTTATTTGTTACTTACAAAACAACGACTTTGTTCCACCTCTGTAAAATTGTATTTAAGCATGAACACCTTGATAGAGTATACTGTCCCTCCAGTCTTTAAGTATTCAGTACATACAGTTCTTTACCCATACGTCAGCGCATCATATTCAAAACCCCAACCCTTACATATAAGCCCGTTCAAGCCTTACACTTCAACTCACTCCCTCTGCTCTGCTGGTTATCTCAGCCTGGTTCAACCTTGGTCCAGATTGAAAACCCTGGGTGACAGAGCTTTTTTCTCATCAGCACCAAGACTATGGAACACCTTGCATGACCACATAAGAAATGCCCATTCGCACGGTCGGTTCAAGAAGCTCCTAAAAACACTCTTATTCATGGCTGCTTACATCAACCCTAAGTAGTTTATTCTGACTTTTCCCTGTTTTAGCAATAACTGTATTTCCATTTATACACTACCACTCATTTCTCAGATTTTACACCTTTATCAATTTTGTACATTACTTCAGCACTAAACTTGAGCAAAATAATGCAATGTTATGTTCAATTGTTGTGACTCTGCTATATTTTCATTTATACCGTCAGATTTTTTTCTCTTATTGCCTAAATGGCTTAATGCATGATGCAAACGTTTCCTGAAAGCGGCCTGACTGCCTTATTTGAGCAAAATCCGGTTCCTCTTGTGTGTCATCTACTAGGTGACTAGATGAGATCTTTGAAAATGCGTCTTATTGCTAAGAGAAAACCACAAGGAGATAAAAAGATCGATTATGACAGGTAAATACTAGTTTTGTAAAGGGAGTGTGTCCCTGATTCATACAGGCTATATTCCTTTATACTGCAATATGTAGAGCACACAAAGCTATCAGACTACCTTTACTGTATTACCGTTGCAGGTTCACTACTGACTGACTACTACTAAGTGATTAAGGGCGGACATTTTGGATCAACATCACTGTCGTCCTTATTTAATAGTATTTCAGTGTAACCTGCTTAAGGATCAGGCACAGACTTTGCTGAAAGTTACTTTTAGGTTCAAAAATACATAGCTTATATGGCCTATGTTTTGCTAAGAATGTTCTGACTCTTAAGTCAAAATGTAGGACCATTCTTTTAGGAGCATTTTTAGGGTTAGGGGGTTTCTGTTTGAAAAACAGGGAAGCAATCTCACCGAATCCACGTGGATCTGAATTTCCATTGTGATAGGACTGACTCTCATCAGACTCAGAGCCCCAGTTACTAAAAGAGAGGAGGAAGGAAGTGAGGAATGGAAGAGAGAAAAGAGGAGGTGGAGAAAAAGAAACACAGGACATACATTTCAGCTGATTTTAATCATAATCATTTGTTGAGATGGCACAAGGAGAGATCCAATTCATATTCCAGTTGTAGTTTATGTAGTTAACCCTTTGAGGTCTGCCACTGTCACTGGCGCTTGGAATCTACATGCCTGAATAACCTGAATATGTCATTCTGCAGCAATGCCCCCCACCCCCCCCTTAAAAAAAAGGGGTGGGGAGGTTCAATCTAGTTCCATTTACAATTCTGCAATAGTTTTATCAGAGCATAGTAAACATTGACAAATTGCGACACATTTCAGAAAAATACTTGCATTTTCTACTTTAAATTCGGACTTTATCAGGGATTAAGAGATGGCTTAAAGCTGCAAGCATGCGCTTTCAACACAACATCCTCCTGTCTCTGTTTTGGGTCCCTGTGGTGGGGATTTAAAGCAGGAGAGTAACAAGGTGCACTCGTGTAGATCGGAAGAGCGTCGTGTAGGGAAAGAGTG
>OMOW01018459.1:0-10908 GCA_900312555.1 Lamprogrammus exutus | reverse complement strand
AAGTTGTCATTGCATTGCATTATGTGACCGGCAATGGATGATCCTATTAAAGGGAAACAAGAAGATTACATTCAAGGACAACATGATCGCCCTGAAATGTAAATGTGCTGATGCATCACAACATAAACAATGACAAATGTTGGCATACTTATAGCCCTACTGATAGCAATTTCCAAAAATGTGGGACAAATCAGCAGACCCTTATTTCAGAACCCCCCACCCCCCTCTTTATGCCAAACTATAATATGATAAATTAGTGTGTGTGTGTGTGTGTGTTGTGTGTGTTTGTGTGTTATTATTTTGCTATATTTTCATTAATTAAACCTCCGTTGGGCTCAAGAGAGGCCCTTGTAGGCATGGTTTGTCCTGTTCTGCCATCAGAGTACTGCTGTCTCGGACCAAAATACGACACACACATTGTTTTGTGTGACCAAAATACGACACACTCCCAGTTCAGTTTTTGAAAAGATATTTGAAAATTGTCCTGATTTTGTATTTTGCACTGATGGATACTGGATTTTTGTGTTTTACTGGCTGTATTCAAATACCCAAAAAGGAAATATTACAAAATTTCATTAAACACGTCCTGTTTTTCATTTTTGTTTCAGAATCAAAAACCCAATGAATGGAACGTCTTTGATATCCATTTCTGGATGGCAGTACAATTTTAATTAATTACTTTTGATTTTAACTTAAACTTCTTTCATACCCTTTCATACCCCTTCATAGCATCAAAACATTTCATTATAGTGCGTGACTGTGTTATCTTATGAAGTCATTCATTTTTCACGCTGTGTTTGAGATCTTATCACAAAGATTTAGCTATTTGTGAGTTTTGCACATTTAAAAAAAAAATGCCATTAACAAAGGCATCCTTAGAAATAGAATTAATGAAAATAACTAATATTAATGAATATTTCATAAAGGTGTAGTCAAATACAATAAGTTTTCACTATCTTTGGATGTGAGGTTAAAATCTATTAAATATCAGTAGATCTGTAAGAAAAACATCTTGCCATGCATTTCAAGCTTGTGATTTTAACATGAACACACTATATTGTGTGTATTGTGCTGCATCAGCAAACAACATATTGAGCAATTGTAGGTTAATGGAAAATCAGTAGCAGCTCTATGGCTGGTTGGTTTATTCTAAAGACCCAACTAAACCTGGCTTTAGCAAATTCAGCAGAGGATTAAGGCTTATGTTTTAGCATGGTCCTTTAATCAAGTGACGCCTTGCGTGTTAGACCAACGTAGAACATACCACAAAGATGGATCCTTTGTTGTATGATATGATATCAGTGTAAGATGATTTATTCTTCAGTATGCTCATTCTGGTAATGAATCACTACCTCACTGCAGCCACCATTTGACATTCCAACAACAATTTGACATTCGACAGTAAACAGCCGTAAACCACAGAACAGGATTTACATGACAAACAGAAAATCCACAAAATAAAACTAACACTGGTGCCAACAGACAATGGACTCAAAAGCACGACTCAATGCTCAAAAAACGGGTAGAATCAAAAAAGTCTTTACTTGAAGCAAAGGTAACGGTACACAGAAGATCAGTCCATACAAAGCAAACAAATCCGAGAGGAAGAAAGCAAAAAGCAAGGTCAGAAAAATGGTCTGAGATCGTACACCATAAAGCAAACACTAGAAATAACGCTGGAACGCTTGATACAAAGAACAAAGACGGACTGGCACAGAGTGAGGGAAACACACTGACCAAATACAATAAGGAGGTAAGGATAATGAGGGACAGGTGAAACTAATCAGGGCGGGGCAGACAATCACACAGGAGGGAAACACACAAGGGCAGGAAATGAAGTGTCTGAAACGAGGAGAGGTGAACATACAAAATAAAACAGGAAGTGATGAGTGAATAACATGAACAAATAAAAACATAACCTAGGCAGCAGGGCAGGACATGACAAATTGCTCCACCGGCCAATAGGTCAGCTGTCTTACTATTGTTTCCTAATACGTTCCAAATCTGCAAAAAGGAACTGCATGTGTACCCTCATCCAGAGGTTGTTATTTATACTAAAGCAGTGCCTCTGGTCTGATTTACCTTGAGAAGTTATGTTTTCACTGCCCCATTCCCAAATATGCTTCTACCTCATGTGATACAAAATCAACAAAAATGCAGTATAAGTCATTAAAACATTTACTTGGCCTTGGCACATGTACATCACCTGTGACCTGCCAGAAATTACAGTGTGAGCAAGCGCGTCATTCTAAATGCTCTGCTCTTACTATTTTTTTGCCATTTGCTTCAATTTAATTTGTGCAAAAACAGAACACCATTATGTCACTAAAACCTCCATTAGGGCTTTGTATTCACTGACAGATTTATAGGCAGCTGTTTTTTTATTTCTTTAATTTTGCAGAAATTAAATTAGATAAGTGGTCTGTCACGTTTGCTTGGTTCACACTGCAAGCATCAGGTCACAAAATTACATGATTGTGACTATTTCCACGGTCCTGCTTCACATCAACTTGCCAACTACAGTATGTATGCGTTGTCCAGCTCTACTCAGACACCGCCGACACCTGTATTACCTCGATGACTTTAAACCAGCATACATCAGCATGGTAACACATTCAGCATGGCAAACCAGCACCACTGCAGATTTAGTGTGGACAATCAGACCAAAACATGTCACTCAGTTCAAATACTAATCATTTACATTTACATTTCTCATTTGGCTGACTTTTTTATCCAAAGCGACGTACATATGACAAAATTGAGTCATCATACATACAGAATCCTGACATGGACAAACTTACGGCATTCACCATAGGATGAGAAAACAGGGCCAGTGTGTATAAAGTCACTAAGATTAAAAGTTCAATTATTCTTAGAATTAAGAGTATGTCATAGTGAAATGATAAAGAAAAAATGTGTTGGAATGATTTGACAGGGAGTTGATAAAGAGATTCAGGCTTGCTGATGTATTTTGTTTCACTGACATTACTCGAAATTCAATAACTGTGCCCAAAGAATTCTCTAACTGTCATATGTCACACATATGACAAAGGCATGCTGCCTTTATGAGGATCTTTGGCTTCCTCTGTGTTGTTAGAGTCACAGAAAAAGATCCCACTGTATTAACATCCAAATTGTGTTTGCTGAATCTTGGATCAAAATGGCCAGGGTCAATGCATGATGCACAAGTTGGGTGACTAAAGCACTTTCTGGCTTCCAGGAGGCCACAAGTGGAACAAATGCTCAATTATCACAGGTAGATATTATAGCATGCTACCAATTATATTACCAGAGTCTGTCTCTGACTCGTAGTTGCATCATGTGGAGCACACAAGGCTTCAAGAGTGTGGTGGAGAAAGACAACAGGCAGTGAAAAAGGTGAATGAATTTAAGTGACGCATTACCTTTGCAGGCTTGTGATTGGCTGATTCATTTTTTGAGTCGGCATCAAAGCAGTCCTTACTCCAAAACATCTTGTGTTACCAAAGTCAATGCTTAAGAATCAGACTTAGACAGCTGTAAGTGAATTTGTGCAAAGCTCTTAGGTCCTGCTTTTTGAATTTATTGACTCTTGAAAGGTTCTGAAATTTATACACACCAATCCTGATCAGTGCAGTCACTTTCTGCTCATGGCTGGATCAATTGATATCCAGGATCTGCTAGTATTAGACTTTCTGAAGCCAGGTAACCCAAAGAGAGCCTGATGAAGTTGCGCTCGCTTTGTGTTACTACGGGCCCCATTAGAATTAATAAAGTTTTTGGTTATTATTTATAGTACTGATGGAACAGTGCAATATTTAAAACATACATGTCCTATTTAATAGTGTACAAGCTTAATCCAGGTTTCATAACCATGCATGACAGTTTTATTACATTTATTACACTAACTTTAATATAACAACTGGATTTGGTGATTTCTCTCCAAGAACATGATTTCAAGTTTTTCCAGTCCATTGCTGCATCAATTGTAGCACAGAGGGGAACCAATTAAATATGCTAAGAACATAACATACTCAACATGGTTAAAACCCATAAGGAACTGTACAAGGAAATGGGAAATATTCTGCATTGGTTGCCTTTAATGTGTTAAATAAAATATCTGCTTACACTATAGTATGTCTTGTTACTGTGCATTTTAAACAAAAAACAAGTTTCGGTTTCTGCCATGTAGTTCAGTTAAGCCACAAGTAGCTGTCAGGTAGAATAGGGAGTCCCATTTGGAGATGGTGACACTGTAAATGTGACATTCCTTCATGCAACATTAACCTCTGAGTGAATTGCACGCACAATTGGTTATTAAACACTTCTGAAGCACTTTGTTGGAGGCAATAGCTGTCCATTAACTAGTCAAGGCAATACATAATGTGATCGGAAAAGGGTAGTTGGAAGGTCATGAAACATCTAGATAGATCTGTTGATGTAAAACATGCAACACAGGTTACAACATAAAGAAAATGAAGCGTTCTTATAGCTAAAGGAACTACATAATCCAAAACAAATCTATGTCTCCTATGTGTATATTCTGGTCTTGATAAAAGGATTTCTATTTTGGGATTCTCCCTTTGAGTCATCTTTATTTTTCCAAACACACGAAATCAGTACTGGCTGCACAATCTGTCTGTGCTTTATTTATAACAATAGATATTGACATGGGTATCTATCAGTGACATGCAGACGTGCATTTGGTGGGCAGATAAATGTGATATAGATCAGCTTGGTAGGGTGTGTCTTTGTCAATGATTCCTTTGATTACCATACTGCATAGCAGGTAGATTGTAAAGGGAAGAATCGATATCTCCATAAATCTGCTGAAGAAAAGGTATCTTTACCTCATAAAACGTGGAGCAGAAAGCCACATAATGGGAATTACTGTCATTTTATGTATTTGATTTTTAGGGCTCAATTTCCAAGGTTTTCCTACTTCATTGTTCCGTATGTCTTCTTTTCAGGATTTAAGGGGAAAGATTGTTCCGTGGATCTTGACCTTTGCGCATTCGGAATGTGCAGTGAACATACACTGATATGTGTGGAGGCCAAGGATGGACAGAATGTCTCTTGCACTTGTGAAAGAGGTAATAAGACCATGATCAAGTCCCTTATACTGCAGGATTATGGTGCTCTATAATGAATACTACAGCTTTGTGTTGGTTTTGGCTGTCTAATTCTCAAAAGAAAATTCACTCCTTTTGTCATTTCACCAGCTAATGTCAAGGATTAGTTGTATTGTGTGATCAGACGTGTATCACTAAAATATCACCACCTGCATTGGTAGATAAACATTTTTAATGCTGTATAACGTTCTGACAAATCAAACAGCTGATTTTATAATACATGCAAAACACTGAATTTAGGTCAATCATAATTTGATGTGTAGCTCTTCTTTCACTCCAATAGGATGGCAGTATTATTGCAGCAACAGCTGACACTTGTAATAGGGACAGCACTGATGTGGGGGGAGGAAGCTAAACTAGTGAGGCGCAGTAGAGAGTAACTAGGCTCCAGAGCCTTATTTTCTCAAGCCAGAGCTGTATGTAACACTACATGTAATATACACTATGTGGGAAATTATGGAATGTATTTGCTGAATGCAAGTAAAACAAAACTGTCCTTCTTCCAAGATCATTAATAGTCTACCCCTCTCCACACCAGCTCCAGCTTATATCCTTTTTCATTTCAGTAGATATCACATAGTAGTTCATGTAACCCAATCAATAACCATAACTTCATTACTGCTTTTGCACTTATGCTTGGCAGATGTCAAAGTGAAGGATTGTAAGTGATTTCATATGTAAATGAAAGCAACCTGCGGTGAGACCCACCCAGATCACTTCTCAAGGGCAAACTGAGATGCCATCTTTTCTAGATGTTGAAAGTTGCCAGTCTTGACTTCCATATTCTTGTTTGCGATCCAAATGTGTACTGTCTCGTGAAACATTGAAGTCATACCTTCCCTTGCTATAGGCTAGACTGACTAAGCTTTATACTCATTATTTATGATGAATTCAGCATCTGTATTTATGTGAGTTATTTATCAAACAGACACACTGGTCTGGAAGTGGAGTGTACTTGTCATCTGAGGTACTCTGTGAATGTCAACAATGAAGTATTCTTCCTCACTACTTATTATTGCGTATGCATTTTTGGGAGCATTCTATTTACTAAGGTTCCTCTCTGCTTCAGAAGAGCAGGTGCAAATATCTCTGATGAATTAAAAAGGAAGTTTGCTGGGGGAAGTGAAAGTTGAATTAACCTTTACTATACAGATATCTCAATATTAGTCGACAAAGAGTGAGCACAATAAAATATCTTCAGAACTGCACTGAATCAATTACCCCAACATATACAGAAATGCAAACAGATTCTTAGAAAGAGAGCAATAGCCTCACAATAAACGGATAGAATATCTATTTTCACAGGAAATAGGGGAGGGATGGGGAGTTTTGGTTTTATGCTCATTAATTTTGAACTTAATGTTCAGTGAACCGAAAATTACTAAAATTGAGCAATGTCACTCTTGATGAAATATTTTCAGTCTGCGTTTTATTGCACTTACCTCAGCATTCTAGTGAGACATCGGCTGTATTAATGTCATCTCCATCCTCCACCTACTCCACTCTGATCCGCTGTGTCCTGCTCAGCTCTCTCTCACCACAGTGCACACCGGATGTGGTGCCCATTATACACTGTATTCAGAAGCTATAGAATATATAAAGCTATAGGTTTTATTATGTGGAAATTTGCTTAATGAGTCTTATTAAATCAATATTGAAGATGCTCTTACAAATTAGATACAGTAGCTAATTTATACATTGTTCAGGTGGAGTTAAATTGGTTAAATACATACATGTTGTGAGTATTAATTGAATGAAATGTGCAACATAAATTTCCCTGTGAATCAAAAAGCTGTATAGAATCTACAGTTATCTACTTTGGTGCTTCCTAAATTGTGCCCTTGACCTGAAAATATTTGGTGGATTTAATATTTAATGGGAATGATCCATTTACCATTTTGTTAAAAAAAAGAAAGAAATTGAAATACTGTTCATTATGGTAATGTCTATAGAAATATAGAAATATAATTTTAGATTATTTGCATTATTTGCAAATAATTGTGTTTGTTGTCTTGGAGTAGCATTATTTAGCTATTTCTGTTTACTTATTGGCTATCATTTATATTTGCATTACAAATCATTTGTGGGCTATAAGTGTTGTGATATAGTCAGAAATAGAAGGAATGTACCTTAAACACTGACATGCCTTTCTCTCTTTAATGTTGTGCCTGTGTGTGTGCATGTGTGCATGTCCATGCGTGCATGCACACTGATGCATGTTACTTGCTTCATCTGGTTCCCAGTTTACAGCTTGCCTTTGATCGTAAAAACAACTTGCTCCAGCTTGTTTCATGTAATAAATCAGGGTCAATGACTGGCTCTTATTAAACATGATTAAATGATCCAATGAGCTGAGTCTGCATGTGCCCGGCAAGCTATTTGAATCAATACTGGCTTTGAAAACCAGCTTTTGTTTGTGAAAACAAAGTCATACTGATCCTAATTGGCTGAGGAATGACACCAACCAAAGGGATTCCAATAACAGTGTTTTTTTCCCTTTCTTTTACATGTGCTGCAGGCTTTGTGGGGTCATTTTGTGAAGTAAATCTCAATGAGTGTGAATCAGAGCCATGCCAGAATGGTGGTATTTGTGTGGACGGCATTGACCTGTATCAGTGCTTCTGCTCAGAGGGTAAGTTGTGCATGCATTGAGATCACTCGGTAGTTTGAATGACATGATTATGTGTCTCATTCAGCTCATTCAAGTGTCTGACCCTTAAGTTTGGACTCATTTTAACTTAATTTTCTTGTTTGGTGTATGTTTGTCTTGCTCTGATAACTGGTCATAGATAAAGAGACATTACATCAAGTTATTTTGGAGATGGAAGCATTGCTTACCCTAATTTAAAAGCCTAACCAAGAAAAATGTATTGTACACTGATGAGTATGCTCATATTACATATATTCTATTTGGTGGGGACATTGTATCTCTTTGCATCAAGTCAGTACATATAACCTACAACATAGAGTATAAAAACCAATGTCTGTTGAAAAGCCACAGTGAAGCCCTGCAGATAAGTTGTTTTACACTGTAGGCCATGCAGGTATAGGCTATCACAGGGTGAATCCCTATATTGTTCTTGATGGTGCGCAGGTTCGCTTTTTAGATGTTATTTAATTGCATCAGGTTTGACACCTTAAGTGCAGTATGAGACAGAAATATTAAGGCACCAAAGCAATGATTTCAATTGGCCTATACCTGAGCCAATTGCACACATCGGGAACAGCATGTCGCTAGCTGATGGGATCACTGCCAAGCTGAGTGGAGTGTCTTCAGTATATAGGTCAGTTACCAGTACTGAGCTCGGCCAGCACAGCATGTACAAGAAGCTCCAAAGGGGGACATTACACCACAAGCTTTCTGTGCTGGAGCAAACCAGGTGGAGGTGTGAACACATGCACTGTGTATCCTTTTGGTGTGGCTCAAATCTATTTTCTCACGCTTGTGGACAGTACATTGCTCTGCAGCACATTAATCAGACTTTTTAGCCAGATGGAAGCCACCAAGGCAAAGAGTCATGGCTGGAATTTGCCGAACTGCCCCTGAAGGAGAACATGACGTGAATCCTCATACCTAACCAGATCCGAGCACCATTTATTAATTGTGCACTGTGATTGGGCTCTGTTTCTGATGTTTAAGCTGGAAAACATGGCAGCTTTTATGTCTCATAAACTATGGTATGGTATTTTTATTTGTTTTAAATTTGCTAAAACATTCCAGTTTATTCAGTTTGTCCTCATATGTTATTGAGTGTGTAAATATCAAGGCATGAATTGCATGTACATGTAGAATTCACTATTGACTGCAGCAAATCATATTTTTCACCATTAATGCCTTAAAGAAAAATGTTATTTATCACAGCCACGGGATGTTAGAAATGCAGTCTCATTGCCGCTACCAAATTTTATTCATCAGAGCTTTATCTTTTGTAGACTTAATTTATTCTTAATTTATAGCACGAGTGTAAAACAATTTGCCATACAGGGCTCAGATACAACAGGGTTTTTTTCCCCAAGCAAACGTAACTGTTGATTTTGCTGATTAGTACAACTTGAACCAAAGAGGAGGAACTAATCAGTGGAATCAGCTGCTGTAGTGTTTGCTCGAAGCGAAAACCTGCATCCTCTTCATCCTCCACTACAGAAGGGTTGACACCTGCAGTTTATAGTGCATGATGTTGATTGCTACTTTAATTCATAATTTTTGCTTACACATTTTATCAATTATCTTGGCTTGCAGTCCAATGGCCTTCTTGTTTACAAATATTTACTATACATATCTTGTGTAAGCTCATTCCTACATTCAAACGCCTGATTGAGCAAGACGGAATAAATCTCAGCTATTTTCCCAACAATTCCTTAGTCCAGTTGAGTTGTTACCTGTGAGACATACCTCTGATTAAACCTTGATTGTGGGTGAAGACTGTTATGCATTATTAATGAAGTCAGGATAATTGTCAAGTTTTATGACATGGAGAGAGGTGGAAATTGGTTCCATGGTCAGTTTGAGAAATGATGAGAATTTGACCTGCACTGATGATGCTGATAGCTAAGCATTAGTCATGGGCCTCCTGTAGCTTTAGCGTGTGACAGTGCTAATGATAGTCATTTTGTAGCGTGACCATGCGGTGGAATATATTTATGGGAGAATAAAATGTCCGAAATTGGCAGCACTCACTTTTATTTCATGACATTAACCTTTCATTTATAAAATATTAAATGAGCTGATATAACTTAGAATTAATCACCTGAAAAAGTGTTAATCAGGTACACACACAATATGAGGAAAATATGCTGAATATCCTAAAATACACACCAGGGTATGTTTTACTCACCAATAATGTTGGTATTGGTATTGAAAAATCTTCATTATTTCTATCAGTAATATATTTATTTTGGGTGTAATGTAATGTTAATTCGTGTTTTTGACTCAAATCTGATGTGACATTCATGCCTCTGATGCCATATTATCTCTTAATACAGGGTTTGGGGGGTTGAGCTGTGAAATCAACATTGATGAATGTGCCCTTGGATACTGCACCAATAATTCTACATGTATTGACCTGGTTGCAGACTATGAATGTAACTGTCCTTTTGGCTTTACTGGTGAGTTATTTATGTATCATTTTCATAATTTAGTGTTTAATACATGTATAGTGTAGATTGACCTCTCAAAACCATTGGAGTGGTCTCATTCTCTAATGTAAGAGCTTGTTCACCAATGTCACAATCATTGCAGAATTTGTCTTGTGACTTCAAATCTATGGCCTTCTTTTAGTGAGGCAACCCTGCTGCCCAAAATAGAGGAAGAGAAGAAATTACTAAATAATTAATAGCATTGAATTGCTTTATTAGACCTAAGAAAGAGTAGTTTTTTTTAAATGTATCCAGATCCAGACCAAATTCTACTTATTTATCGTATATTGTGAGATGAATATATCAGATTCTTTTTCATTGATTGGTTACTGTTGAGGAAATTAAAAAAAACCCTTTTTGAGTAATCGTGCTCCTTATTCACTATCTTCTCATTATAATTTTCCATTAAGGCACTAAAGAGTAAAAATTTAATTTATTGGAATTTCACGTAAGGTAAGTAAGTACTTACACTATTTACAAAGAAACTGTGGTTCTACCTTCTTCAGCTACAGTATCAGCACAGCATGTCTGCTCAGCATCACAGTTTCATTATCATGTGTGACTTGATGACTGTAACAAGAATTCCACAAAATTAACAACATTAAAATTTACGGACTACTTTAACAAGCTTAATGATTCTTGCTTCTGTCTGACAGATGTA
>OMOW01018420.1:9930-21871 GCA_900312555.1 Lamprogrammus exutus | reverse complement strand
TGTTGGACCTGCGGGCATTCCCCTTAGCTAGCTAACTATAATAAAGTGGTGAGGGCAGAGGATTGTGGAGACAAACATTGAGGTTACATTGAGGTTCCCTTTTTTGGTGGGCTATTTCCGGCTGCGACTGTGATTGATTTACAGTTTCCATGAAAGACTTCATTTTAGCTAATTGAATTTTCTCAATTTTCAGCCCCATTTTATTGCTGTTTGTGGCTACAGCGTATCTGCAAAACTGTGAGTGATTTGCCAGCTTCCACCTATGAAGACCTTTCCAAGTCTTTTGTCTGGGATGCAAACACACACACACACACACAACCGAAGAATCCTAATTAGTTTTATGAGCTGTGGCAGCGCAGCATCGTAAATAATCCAATCTCCTCCAAACAATGGAAAAATGGCCTCTTGGGCCAAGTGGCCTCTTGTCCCAGGCTGCAACCGGATAAAGAATGCCTGTAAAATAAAACTGAAAAACTGAAGCACTGAGGACCTGGAAGGGAGAGACGTCAGTTTGGTTTGGAACAAAGGTGGTAAACTGAGGGAGAATAATGCGTAAGAGTGAGAGTGACACAGTTCTGCTGTCTGACTCTGCTCTTGCCTGAAACAATGCCTGAAAAAATGCACTTATTCTATTTTTTGCGTGAGCAGAAGCATAAGGGCTCAAGCTGAGTAAAACAATGATTCAAGGTTGCTGTGATGAATGAGCATGTCTGCTCTGATAGCAGAAGGTCATGTGCATCAGCCCCCAGCGTGCATCTACCATCTAGCACGCAGCAAGGGTGCACTGCTGGCCTGCCACTACACCACAACGCTTTTTTCCCAGCTTCGGCAATTGCCACAGGCCAGTTTCATTGTTTTGTGCATCAAAAGTGGAGCTTTGGATGGGATTGGAACAGACAATTTAGCTTCACTTGTCCAACAGATGTTGCATTGTTGCATTTCAGGCATTTTAAATACGGACAGGATTCTATGTCTTGCTCAAGGACACGCGATCACTCATTGACTCTCACTCACACATACACTGAGACCTTTGGGGGAGGACAAAGGCTGAGCAACTGTTACATAGTTAAGTACAATATAGGGCACTGAGAAGCTACAAAGAGCATAAACAGACTGAAGATTAGCATATTCCACTTCCTCAGTTTTTATTCTGGACTGTAGAAATCTCTTATTATCAATTTAATAGCATAGAATGAGTGAAATATATACTGTATCTGAACTTTTACCTGAATCTTCACATCCTCCCAAACGCTTATGGTGCATTCTGCTGGTGTTCATCCCTAAATCATGAAGTCACTTTTAATGTGTATCACCAGGACGTTGCTGTACAGTCTACGAATGGAGACACAGCTACAGAGTTAAACCAGTAAGTGTCAGGCTTCGTGGATCACAGTGAAAGAGAAAAGCAATACTTCACTCACAAAATGCTGAACGTGAGCATCTCAATTTTAAATTCATCTATACACCGGCGACTTGTGGAGCATAAATGGTTTGATAGAAACTCAGTGTCTCACACCGCCTGTAGTATTCTTCCATCCTCTCTTCCTTATTTTCATACACATATGTTTGCTCTCTTTCCATTGTTTCTCTCCTGGGAGCTGCTCATCTGTTTGACAAGTGCTTTACCCCTCTCAGCTTTTCTTCCACAAACAGGTCAGAGGAAGATCAATACTGTGTGTGGATAGGCTCTTATCTCTGTCCAAAGGAGGTCTTATCAGCGCCGCTTAAATGGTGTTTCATGAAAATTCCTTGAAACGTAATCCTTTTGAAGATGGAAGACAAAGGAGAAATGGCCCTCCCCTATCAAACTATCAAGAGTGTTGATGTAAATAAGTTTCACTTATCGCTTCATTGCATATCACAACAATAGAAGTTCCCAGGGAAAAACGTAACACTCCAGTAAAGAACTGAATGGCTTGGTGCCCTGAATATCAGAGTGTATCTTACAGAGTGTATTTGCCCAGGAGGGAGCTTGAGGAACCTGCTGATAAGCTGGGTGTGTTTTCTAACAGGGTTCTGCTACTGCAGGGAGCTACAGCGCAAAGTAATTGTAAAAGTGGAAAAGAAATATCTGTTTTAGTGATGAGATTGGCAAGAGCAACTATCGATCCATGCATCTATAATGCACAGTCAAGACATTTACATACATATTGAAAACTTGATTTTTATCCAATAAGAGCAGTAAACTCAATTTGTTCATATGTCATATAAACACCATAAGCAGATTGAGATCGGCATAAATCAATCGGCTCTAAGTCATAGACCAAGCTGACTGTAAATCAATGTACTCGAGTATGTACTGTAAATGCTCCTTCGGCTTACAATCAGCGTAAGCGTCCTGAGATTTCACTTCCTCTCAAATCGACAAGCCATATACAGCGAATATTTGAATCCTATTGAGTCCATACATACATACGGCTAACTCCACATTTTTGCCATAATTGCTGTACAGACAAAAATGAGAGCACAATCCTTTTCATACTGACGAATTATTAAAAGTATGCTTTTACCTCTATCTTGTAGGCCTTTTTTGGCCACCAAAAACAATACTGAGGTCAGAAAATTCTTACTGTATGCCTGCAATATTTGAAAATAGTGAAAACGTGTTTCTTTAAGTATCAGTACTCATATATGATAAATACACTGTTTGACTTGAAAGGACCTAGACTAAGCTGCTACACATCTATAACTACTCAGAGAAGATGTATATTTCTGTTACAGTGATAAAAAAAAATCAATAAGAGCTGTTACAGCTCTTTTTGAGCAGTGAAGGTGTTTCATTCTTCAGCCATTTGAACAATCACTGACTGCTACAAGAGATGTAGTTTTAGTTACCATGCACATTCCTCACGCAGATCCTGCATTTTATTACCAAAATACTACATTACGTATATATTCCAGAGAATGCGGATGTAATCAATAATTTTTTTAAGTTCCTCTCCTCTTCAGGCGACTCCCTGCCTGCAGCTCACCGTGCTGAGGAAGCTTTGAAATAGTCATTTGGGTTTAGTTCTTAATCTCTATGTCTTAATCTGGAGATCAGTGCCTTTATCTGATCACTGGTGTCTGGATCAGATCTATTTGTATGCAAAACAGGCTCTTCTATCTGTGTGTACAAGGCTATCTGTGTGTACAAGGAGCTTCTGTGCACTTTGATATCACTCCCCAGGTTTCTGCCGAGATAAAAGGATTGTAAAGTTGTTGTTTTGATACTTCTGCATGATTAGATGGTACAATGCAGATCCAAGTAAAAGGCATACTTTCTGAAGCTATACTTGTATATTCAGGGTAGTATGCAGTACTAAACTTGTGTTCAATTGGTTAGTAGTAGTTGGTAACAGTAGTAGTAGTTTGGTAGTGAAACAGACTCAAAAGAATTAGTAGTACTTGTCATTGTCACTGTATGTGTACTGGTAATTGTAATACATTACAGTACTTACAATATTGTGCTGGCAATAGCAGTTGACTTGAATTACTATTTCTGATACACTAGTATTACAGTGGTAGTATTACCAATGGTCAAATTGGTTGTGGCGATAATACAACAGAAACAGTAGTAGTAGCCATACCAGAGTACTTAAAAACAGCAGTAGCAGTTGTACAGTCATAGTTTTACCAGTACTACTAGTTGCTGTGGTAGTAGCAGTAGACGTAGTAGTTGTAGTCAGAAGTAATCTCAGTAATCCAAGCCAATCTTTTTCTTTTCATCTCATTTTGTCTGTTATTAACTCCTGCCATACGTGAGTAAAAGTATAGATATCTCATTTTTAAAAATTACTTTGTTATAAGTTTTTAAAAAAACAACAACTTAAGTACCGTAATGAAATACTTTTACTTTGTTACTTTATACCACAGTGTTTTAGTAAAGAGAGAAT
Organism: Lamprogrammus exutus; assembly: GCA_900312555.1. NCBI lineage: Eukaryota > Metazoa > Chordata > Actinopteri > Ophidiiformes > Ophidiidae > Lamprogrammus > Lamprogrammus exutus. The sequence goes on along the minus strand of OMOW01018420.1, from coordinate 17,996 downwards.
GCAGTGACATTATCTGTTTTCAATAGAAATACATTTGTTTCAGGAATTTTCAACGCACGAGTGTCAGAATCGTTAAACAAGACACAAGCACCAAGAAAATCTACTTTATTCTGGAAGATTCTACCACACACGATTACCATATGATTCATCTGTCCTTTGAGATTTTCATTCTCTCAGAGAGATATTTATGAGGCAGTTGTTTACTACTTTGGCAGAAAAAGGCACAAACATTTAATAATGAAGTAATTATGTCATCAGCACATATTCTGCAGCCACTGTTCGTTATTGTGCGAAACATTTTCACGTTTTCTACAGAAAATGAGAACCAGCAAGACTACAAAGAGTGACTACAAGGGTGAGAAAAAGAAGCTCAGCATTTTTGGTTTGAGTCTTCATATTTTCCCCAGGGTGGGTTTTTGTTTTTACTGATTTCCTCCATCTGTCTTTGACAACTTTGAGGTATGAAATATCTCACACACACTCACACACACAGTTTATGAGAGTCTGAATCATATTTCGTCCATAAATGTTGCTTTCACTGTGGCTCATAGATTTGCTGTGTAGAATGTTGTTGATGGCAAAACTACAAGCCTGAGCAACATTTAGAAAACTAAAAACTTCGGAAACATTTTAAACCAACGTATTATTGTTTTACATATTTCAATTGACTTTTAATCATTTTTGCAATTCATCCTTTGAGCTCTGCTGATGCCCACAGGCACCAGTTACCCACTTGCTCACACACAGGCTGCTACTTTCTCTCAACCTACTTTTAAGTACAAATCAGGCATATCATGATCCAGCCAGTGTGTGCCTGAGGACAGAGGCAGGTAATACTTGGTTTTAAGGTGAAAACTGTTTGTTAAAAGTGGTGAAAGATACATAAATTTGCACACGTTTGAAGCAATGCCATTGCACTTACTATGTTCATATTTCAATGTATGTGAATGTCAATAATATGATTGCTTTAGAAGTTGTTCATGATGAGTAACAACAGTCAAAACAGCCAGTTCGTGTGTATGTGTGCATTCTGCCGTTTTAACACAGGGGGGCACTATATATCAACCTATGACTGTTTCTATGAACATAGCAAGGTGGGTTCCTCCTTTAAATCGTTATGGGGTCATTTGTTATGCTTGACAAACATGCTCAACAAGCACAGTTTATGTACCTGCTGTGAACATCTCTGGTCTAGCAGGATTAGCAAGCACATACAGAGCTGAAACAACATCTCAGTGTTTCCTCATGAATGAAAACCATTGTCATATGAATCAAACCTGAGAGAAAACTCTAATCGTTTAGTTAAGTAAAGGTAAGGGCAGTTTTGTATGACATCAATCAGTACATATTACGCCTATATTACCCTAAGTGCAGTACTATGGGGGGGAAAACAGGACATAAACAGGACACAGCTATGACCTAAAAATAGTATTTTCGATACACATTATGCACTCAAAGCCAAACTGGTCTGTAGCTCGTCGACTTGTGCGTGAGAATTATTGGAATTGGAGCTTAATAGATCAGGGTAATTTACTGACTTGGAACCACAACCTAAATGGAGAAAATGATCAGAATCCAACTCTAGGTGCTAAACCCAGTAAATGGTTTCTTCCAGATTGTAACAACATTTCCACTAACTCCAATTGCTCGATCCAATCAGGAGCAGTGTATAGATTAGATGATAATCACAGAACATAACCCTGGCCTCCATGGTGACCAAAATCATGCCCGTTGAGCGCAGAGACACAAGCAGCGATGTAGAAACCAACAATAATGATGACTAACACATTAGGAAGAGCCAAGATCCCACAATGTTAGAACAATCACACTAATGAACCTGCAGGTGGTTGCAGAATGCAGACCACCTCAGCAGCACAGCACATCTCAAGCAAAGCATCCCAAACTGTCTCAAGTCTCCATGATGATTCAGACTTTATATTGTATATAAACTGTACTTTACTTTCACATTGCTTCATCCTCTGCAAGCTGTATTCTCTTTCTTTTTTTTGTGCTGTGTTTTGATACACCAAGAATTGATGAATTCACTTTATTGAACTTCCTTGTACTTCTTTCCCCGGCCCACCCCCTCCAAAGCCTTTATGTACCTGCCAGGTGACTGGGTGGACTAAACCAACAGCTGTGGGGGAGCTCAGCCTACACATACACAGACAACTTGTTTAAATCTGACATCATATATGAATAATCGGTTATTAAGTCGATCCTCAGCATGACTATTAACTTTAGCGAAAACAGAAATGTTCCACCCTCTCTCAATTTATCATAGTGAAACTTGGAAGTATAAATACAGCTGGAATGCCAAGCTGCCAAAAAATATGACCAGAGGAAGAAGACTCTGTACTTTCTGTTCACTGACACTGCAACATGTAGGACTTATGATTTACCTTTATGCTTTGTGTGTTGTTGTTTTGAGGATGTAAGCAGGCCTGTTGCTGCTTAATGGTGATTATGACGAAAATACATTTTGCTCAGTTTTGTTTTGTTTGACTCTGATTTTGTTCCTTGAAGTATGATGGCACACGTGCCTGTGTTGTGTTTTTAGTTTTTATAAGCTCAGACTTTGCACATGTATGGTAGCCTGTTAGCAGGCTTGTTGGTGTGTGATTGTTACCATGCTATCCGTGTTTAGCAAGGTGGCTACTGCTGTATGTGAGCGTGTTGAATAAAAATTATTGCTGCTATGCGATCTCTTTCGCCTTCTCACACATGTACGTTATCCTGGTGAACCCAGGAACTACAGTTGGAAATGCATATGTATTATGTTGCTATTCTAAGGGTGTAAGTATGCTAATTGCTGCTTATACCTGTATGTTGGCCTTTAGCAGTTTGGCTACTGCTGCGTGAGCCTGTAACACCTCCTGGGGTCTGTTACAGGCTCTCCTTATGGGTGCCCATGAAGGCCTGTTTGGAGCTGCTTTAAATCCAGTGTTGATATTCGATCATATTGCTAACACTGAAATGACCAAAATTGGCAACTAATGTCATGAGGCAGCAAAAATTAAGTTCAATCAAGTTAATAGTCCTGGTGATGTTGTCGACATTTAAATGTATTGTTATTGGTAGACAGACAGGGGGAGACAGGAGGCTTAGAACTAGGTTACCACTAGTTGGCAGCAGAGTCTAAACTACTGACAGTTTTCACGTAGTCCATAGCCATCCAGGCAGTGGGACACAAACATATAGTTGAGTTATTATGCAGTTTGTAATATATTAATGCCTGTTACTCCCAATCACCTAAACTTGATTTTATGTATGAAAAACATTAGCCAGTTCAGAAGCTGCTTTCGAAATGCAAAATAATAGGTAGTAATCAGCAGTTTATAACTTAACGATCTTCACATTTACAATTCATGAAATAATATGATTCATAGAATGGAAAAATGCCAAAGTACCTCGTAATAGCAGCATTGACATTTGCATGAAGTACTGCAATAACAATCATGCTGCTCTGCATGACAGCTTACATCCATCACACACATGTTCTTCAGGATATGCTCCCATCTTCATCCTTTGTATGTCAAGGCATGCCAGTTTGTGCAATCTGTTTGTTGCAATCACTGGCTGAAACAGATGACAGACACCCTAAGAAAGTGGAGTGTTTAAAAAATCCCCTTTTTATTGTGTAGTATGTACAGTATAATGTGAATTTCCCCCAAAGGCTGGAACACAACTGTTCATTAAATAGCATGGTAGCAGTGAAAGCTTTGTCACACTCATGTCTGCAAGAGCTGACACTGAATAAGATGATCCTCTCCATACTATTCACACAATTTTCTTTTCCTTGTGTAAGAACATTAAGGTGAGCAGATGCATGTATGGAAATGGTGGTCGTTTGCAGGGAACACAAATGTAACTGATGTCTTCAGTGAGGAAAGATTTTAAAACAATGTAATTCTCCACCCTCTTCACTGTACTTTTGTCTTTGGTTCGTCACACTTGTTGATGGTGGCATTGTGCCATGGTGGAAATGATCGATGCAGCAGACACCATGGAAAATAAAGTACAGATTTCTGTAAAAAATAATCAAGCTATATTTCAATCATCCCAAACCTCTCCTTGCTGCTACTACCACTTCATTCATATTCACTCATACAACCACTGCCATCGCACCTGACATTATTACAGCCTACCACCACTACACTACATGTACTACTAGTACTGATACAATCACCACTGCTCTACTACTACTACCAGTATACTGCTAAGGCTACTTAAAGTACAGTATATAATATTAGCATATTTTTTATTAATTTCATGTTCATGTTCATTTCACTTCACGTGGCACATAGAAGTTTTTATGTTCGCCTTATTTTCCATGGTGTCCAGTCTACACAGTCTGCTGTCAGCTGCTGTCTCCCTCTCCTGGCTGGAAAAGGCATTAATCCTAGATTAAAGTCAATTGACAGTAGTAGTGCCATGGTAACTATTAGAGTTAATCATTTTTCCAAGTGTTTTTATTTATGACAAAAAAAAAAAAACAATCAATAACAGAAAAAAACCCACTGTCAATTATTATTGTTATTATTATCATTACTACATCATTGGGTGTAGTTCACAAGAAGGAATATTTTTTTGATCAATGATCAGCAAGCCTCTCTTATATTCATCTCATATCAATCTCCCTTTCACATGTAAGAGCATAGCACTGGTGATGTCCAAAACTGTGACTGACTTTTGTTTACTAAATTATGAGCATTGCCACATGAATTTAGTGGCTTTTTCATATAGATGCATATTATATATAGAAATGTGTAACAGACTGAAAAGCCCAGAGACCATCAGACACCAGGTTTGTCCTGTTCTGTTGCTTCCTTTATGAAGTGTGCCTCAGTAAAACACTGAACGTCTATCATGTTGTTGTAAATACCTGATTGAGGTTCAGGTGTATATAAAGACCCAATGTGCATGTGTACTCAAACGCAACACCACCAATGACACGCAGACTAAATGACAGCGGCTTTGCTATTTGTATGTTTCTATAATGTACTTTTATGTATGCTATATTTGAGTTTCATTGAGTTTTTCATTACAAAAAAGACAATTTCCTGTTCTAGCTGCACGTACTGAAGTGTTTTCTGTAATGTTCCTTGTTTATTATAATCCCTATTGAAGCAGAGGCCTGAGAAGTGATATTTTGGAAAGATGAAATACACAGGAGTGAAGCGATAATTGAAAGCATTGCTTGAATGCACAATGATTACAGGAAAAGGGGACAGGTGTTTTATCTGCTCTCAATGTAATACTTATAGTACATTGTGTACTATAGGGATATGGTTGTTACACACAAATTGTAGTGAAATATATGAACGTATCTTGTAATGTGGCCTGTTCATATACTGCACAAGACTAAATGATAAACATACAAAATGTCATACAAGAAATTTAAAGAGCTCAATACTGCGTTTATGGACTTTACTATAAAAGTATTTCCAGGTTTTACAATCGTCTTAAGGGAGCAGAATTCATACTTCAACACAAAAAAAGGAAAGCATGAACAGTGTGAATGTCAAGGGTTCACCATGTACTCTTTGCTTTAAACTGAACATCAGCTTTCCAACCACACACGAATATTCTTTCATTTCTCCCATATCTACCCAAATATTCTGTTTGACCACACTGAGTTTTGTCAACACAAAATCATTCAGCATTCAACTCAACTCACTCCGCTAACAAAGCCTTTCTAAAGAAAATACTATTAACAGGAGAGGGTCTCCTCCGCTCATGCACTGTAAGCATTCCACTTTGAAAAGATAATATTTGTGCCCTGAAAAGGTGAGGTAATCTGTAACAGCAGAGCTAACCTGCAGCCAATCACAGTGAACTTTAACAACATTCATCACCATATTCATTCATCATGGCACTCGCAGAAGTTATCTATCAACACAATGATCTGTTTTGGCCCTCAACTGTTATTTCAGTTGATTACTAAATCAGGACTTGCTTCAGTTGGCAGATCTCTTTCTCTGTGCTGCTGACTGACTTTTTGACAAAGCTCAAATGCAGGCTCATTTAGTCTTTACTGCCAAGAAATGTACCTACATCTACTTCAATAAAAGTAGAAACACACAAGCATATACTGTAACATCACTCTGGGGGGAATGTTTCAGTCCTTCAGTCATCGTGAAACATAGTTGCATATAAAAGTACAATAACAGAGCTGAGAGATTTTGTTGCCATTTATTTTTTACTGGACTGCCCCCAAAAAAAAACACACGATGGTCTCCAATTTGTGCAGAATGCGGCCACAAGAATTCTAACCCACACATACAAAAACAATCACATTGCGCAGATCTTACACCTCTCCATTGGCTGGGCGTTATATTGAATATTTACCATATATTCGCAATGATTTTGCTGGAGATGTAAAACTCAACCAACCAAACAAACTCATTCAAGCTCACATTCACACAAGCAATCGCATGTACTAGTGTGTGTGTGTTCTACTTTCTAAACATCTGTTAAGTTACCTTTCATGTCATGTCAAATGACACCAAATTTGATAAACAAAAGACTTCACGAGATATGTGATTGAGGTCTTCATATCTGTGCACTAAACACCCAGATGATATTCAGTCAAAACACAGCAGACCACTTAGCATCTCTCCTCTTCTTTTACACCACTTCAAACTGCACCGTGTGAAGGGTCATACAAGTTCAACACCAACACATAACATGTCTGGATTAGGAGCTATGAGACTTGCAAAATGACTCCCATATCGCCATCTGTTATCACTCTGGTGGTGAAGGCATGTCGGTGCGTCAGGCTTCCCCTGCAGCCCAGCTGTGTGTGGTATTTGGTGGGTGGTATTCAGTGTTCAGCCCTCAAATTCATGGATCAAGTGCACTGACTCCTGTCCATTGCACTATGTTTCAATATAGTCACACCACACACACATACACACACACACACACATGCAAACACACCTCAAAATCCCTGCAGTACTCAACGCCCAGCTGCTGAGGTTCCCCGTGAACATCTGCTCTCACTGTTTCAGGGTTATTTAAGATGAGACCTGCACTTAATGCTAAATTAACTCGACTGTTCAGCACCTCCCTCCCTCCTTCTCCTCAAGGAGTCCACAGAGGAATCTGAAACACTCCAGTTTCTCTGTTTGTGTGATCACCGCTGCCTGCAATCCTGCTGTATATACTAAATGACCAGCACGGGTGGACATTAAGCACATTTTCCAGTAGAGTTGTTTTGCAGGTGTCGGTCCTTGTCCCTAAGCGTCATTTAGGATCACTGCGAAGGAAGCATTTCTTCCACAATTAAATTGTGAACTATGAATTAAAAGATCTCACCAATTAGCACAACATGCTAATTGGTGAGATGCTGAAATTCGTGATTTGTACATTTGTGCTGGTTTGGTATAATCAAAGTATATCATGCAGATGATGATAATGATGATTAGGTTGACTTGTGTTCCATTTTCTTTCTGTCCTCTATTCTTAATTTGTTTGTGGGCCATGGTTTTGCATAACATAGATGTCATAATACAGTGTATGTGATACTGCACATTGTCCGTGTGTGTGTGTGTGTGTGTGTGTTAGCGTTCTTCCTTTGTGTATAGTTATCTGTACTTCACACTTTTTGTTTATCAGCCAATAGCTGATCCTAAGACATGCTGGCATTTCCTGTGTATTCGATTTTTCTATTATTAAAGTGTTTTTCAATGAACTTAAACTTGACAGTTTCAGGTTCATGATATGATTCTGGTTAACATTAGAGATATAATATTATGATAATATTTCAAGGTGGCTGCCAAAGTGACATCACAAGGTTCCTGACATGCACTGAGACTTCACAGGAGACATAACTGAGGCACATTTATTAAGTTAGGTGCAATATTTCAATACATTTCAGGTCACCAAGTTAGTTTTTTTATAGCCTCATTCTTTTTTTTCTCAAATCCACAAATTCTCCACTAGTTTGTAAATATGACGACACCCTGCTTTCAATGAATAGAAATTATGATAAACTTAGCATGAAGGTGTTCCTTAAAACTGTATTGATTTGAAAAATTATTTTATGGAGTTGAATTTCAAGG
>OMOW01018372.1:2097-27430 GCA_900312555.1 Lamprogrammus exutus | reverse complement strand
CGGCATACGAGATTCCGATCTGTGACTGGAGTTCAGACGTGTGCTCTTCCGATCTAATATGATTTGGATGTGTTCCCTTCACTCAAACGGCACACATCCAAATCATACTCCATAAATACACCATAAAAACAAGCTTGCTCAACTATTTACACACTTATCACCATGTTCACATACTGGGTAAATAGAAACACCTATTTATAATCCTTTTGTTGCCCTTTGTATTTAAAAACGCCTATGTTAGACCATATGATCACATTTTTCATTAGTCTCTATTTTATGGCCAACAAATTCTGAAGCTGTTTTTGAAGTTTCGTAAAGCAGGTTTTGAAAAGTATCTGAACAGGCCTCTTGTGTAAGTGATGTTATTTCTTTGCCTAGGTTTTGGTCTTTTTGAAGTATCTCAAAAGTTTGTGAACTGTGGTATTTGCTCTCAACAGAAACTTTAAAATGCAGGCACCATTTGCTTAATCACAAGCCAAGGCAAAAAATATTGAAGTTTTATTTATTTTGTGGAATATAGAACTAATGACTTTGGCCAGAGTTGAAGCTGGGATGTTACTGTGCGTTTATATGGCATGTGCCATGGGCCAGAAATGCACAGGATGCAGTGCATGAGGCACTGAAGAGAAAGTGCATTCCAGTGCAGACACACCAGAAGCGTTGCAATCCACCTGTGAGCACTCTCCATTTTGACCCACTTTAAAAGCTTCCTTTTACAATAACATTACACAGGTTAACCATTGTGTTAAAAATCAATAACGATCCCAGTTACTAGAAAGTAAAGCGATGGTTGAAAATCAGATCGCATACAGGGACTGCTTTAAAGTGGTATTGTTGTAGGTGATGGGACAAATGGATCAGGAATGTGTGATTAACAGAATCATTTGCTAGTGGATTTAATTTGTTGATGCTCTGCTGACGTGGAATCCCTTATCCCCCTCTGAGTCCCACATGCAATAGTCCTTGCACATTTTATCCACTAGTTCAAACAATATTTGCTCTAGAGCAACTGACCGTCTGGCTTCTAACCTAAGCCTTTGCCTACCGTCTTTCTCTCTGTCTCCTACTAAAAACAATTACTCGTATATTCAGATTGCACACTTGAGCCTCTGTCCCCATATTCAAGAGGGGAAAAATTGTTTCCCAGTGCCCCCTGCTGGAGGCTCTATATTGATATTGTGTCGAGCTGCACAGTAACCTCTTAATGTCTGTTGGTTGATGGATAGAGCTTTCCTCTCCTTTTGCTGGCTTTACAAGATAATCCCTCTCTCACAGTCGCTGGCAGACTGTGCGGTCTGCCTGTTTCCAGCTGTCCATTCACTCTGTCTCATGTGTTTTTATGTGTTTGGCCTCAGAGGCAGTTTGTTTGTTTTTACTTCACACTTTTCTTGCTTTGCTGATGTTTTTCTTTTGTTTCTCCACCCTGTCTTACATTGCTCATTCCCCAATTTCTCCCTCCTTTTCCTCTTTGATTTTGGCTGCCAGCATTCACAGTACTCTCATCCAGCCGCAGTATGGGTGAGTTTGCCACTGCTCTGCCTCTCCAGGCTCCACACAGTAAGTTTAATTTTCTGGGCTAGCCTTCATAACAGCTTCCACCCTCTCCACTAACTCTGTGCTGGTTGCTCTGACCCTCCTCTCTCCAGATGTAATGCGTTTCCAGCATGTTAGCTGTCTTTGTGTGTCTGACCCTGAGAATCACAGTCTCACTGGTTGACAGCAGGTGGATAGTGTACACTGGCTAGTATAACCACTTTTACGGACTGGTTCTTAATAGTTATTGTGGTGGCTAGAACCAGTGGACATAAGACCATAAATGAAATTGATTGTTGTGGCCACTCTTCTATCTGGAATTGATTGTCTGAATTGTTTTATTCAAACATCAAAATGTCAGAATAATAATACAGTACACCTGTGAATGTAGTTGATTCTCACACCAATCCTATAATTGCATTCCATATAAATGTGATACCCTTAACTGAGTTCTTGCTGGGCTAAAGAAAGTTGTCGAGTTCATGCTTAATGTAATCACAATGCTGTGTGCTCTCTGACAAAGTGAAGTTGAATCTCCATCTGTTAGGCTTTAGAGACCTTCAAATTAGAGACATATCTGACAATATCTCTAAAGGAAAACAGAATCAGTTCTTGAATAGCATTGGTGTCTTGCACAAGAAGCATAGTCTTTCCTAGTTTCGAAATCTCCAAATTGTTTCGAAATTTCCTTGTAGAAATCAGAGAAAAATTGCTGACCAGTGTAACTAACCAACTGAAGAAACAGATAAATGGAATGGCTTGATGTGTCTCTCTTGTCATCTACAAGAGAATATAAATAAAAAGTGATATGATAGTGTTATTGACTAATTTCTTTCCTGTGGGATTAATAAGTAAAAACTAGAAAGGCACTCATTAGAGCACATTCCTCTGCCAATGCCCAACAATTGTTGAATAATGGCTCCGTCTCTCAATAATGCAAACTAATTGAAACAGTTATGCTCAACATTTGCATCTTAGTGACAAACACAGGTGATATGGTGGTAGTTGTATTTTTATATCATTATTTGGTACTTCACAGTAGGCCTTATTCTGTATTTGTGACCCCTGTCTGAAAACATATTGCAGTCCACCAGATCCAGGTCCCTCATCTGGATCTGCATGTTTGCCTAATTTGTTATGTTTGTTCAGACCTCTTCACTCGCTTTAGAAAGAAATTAGCCAAAATGTTGAAAACCACCCTATGTCTCTGCTGACAAGCAAACCCACAAACCAAACAAAATAGATGAAATCATAGCCTCCTTGGCGAAGATAATAATTTACTCAAGAATTCTTAACTAGGAAATAAAAAGTGTGTGTGTGGTGTGTCTGTGCGTGTGTTTTTAAGCTACCAGTAATGTATAATTAAAAAATTTTCTCAGTAACAACCTCTGCTCAAGTTTAGTATTCATTGCTAATGTCAGTAATGTCTACAGGTTGGTTGGTTGGTTGTTGTCCATTGATCTATCAGTGACTGCCTCAACATTAAGAGCATATCGTCTGTGCATAACAGCTGCAGACACTGTGAGGAAATGCTGTTCTGCACATTATTTGCTGCTATCACAAATGCTGATTTTTGTCTTTAGGGTTCTGGCACAATGCAGCATTGCAGAGGAATTGTTTTGGTAGTATTTCTTTTCATCCTTCCTTTAGGTTATGTGTGCCAACCCCAGCCTTGCTCCACCCTAAGTTTACCCTCCTCAAGCGTCTTCTCTCCTCCTCCACCATGTTTATGTTGTTACTCATATCCACCAATCAAAGGATCCCTTGTGACTCTGCAATCTCTCTTTTTTCATACAGGTAGCACCTCAGGGGGACTAGCAAAAGCCAATTTTGCAAATTTTGACAACTTCCCCAAATCGTGTAGTGCCGACTTTGGATCCTTCAGTTCCTCCTCCCAGACTAACTCCACAGAAGCTGCCAATGATGCTGTACAGAGTACTAGCGTCCCTGCTGATAGATATGCAGCCCTGGCTGACCTGGATAACAAGTTTAGCTCTGCCAAAACAGAGCAAGGTAAACTTCTCCTGACAAGCCTACTGCGTAGATTTCAAGATATTTCAAGAATAGCAGTTAAGTGACATTGCTACTGGGCAAACAGTTGTATACAGTCAGCAGCATAGATTTAGACCCCCATGAGTCATGACCCCAAATGACGGCTTGGCACCCTCTCACCAAAAAGGGCTGGCTATTAAGTTTTACATTTTCAAGCAAATTGCTTTTGATCCTGTCGCATTTAGTTTTTAGCTGAGCCTGGACTAGTCGTATTTTGGGAAGTCGTGTCTGCCCCTGGCCACAGTGCTACCAAACCATTCTCTATATGGAAGATGGCGGAGGTACCACCCTGCTGAATGAATGAAAGGATGAATGTCATTTAAATTAATGAATCACTTTAACAATTTTATTGTCACATGGTCATAATACTGGCATGTAGGCATCTACAAATTGTACTGGTACTAGTTCATTTGGATCACAGTTAACAAGTGCGCTGTACAAGCCGAAAAGGCAAATAATGATTAAACATTTACTCTCCATTGTTTTAAGGTTTAGGTTGAAAATGGCAGCTAACAGGACTTTTTTTGCTTTTTGAAATGTGTCCTTGAGTTGGTTTGAACCCAGCTCTGCAATCTGTGCTTGCATTCCAGGGGGTGGTCTTCCTGGTGTGGTGAGCTCTGCCCCGGCAGCGTCGGGACCTGGTGCTCTGCCTCAGAACCAACCAGGAGCGGCCGCAGGCGGGGACCGCTATGCTGCACTCGCTGCGCTTGATAATGTCTTCAGCCCCCCAGCCCCTGCTACTAGTGTTTACAACACCACAAGTACTTCACAAGGGTAAGACACTACGCTTAAACATACACACACACATACAGTGTATGTACCACATTAAACCTTCACCATGACAATTAGAAAAGGAGGAACCTTACTAACACTACGCCAATTCTTAAACGCCAACAAAAACTACTTCCACGACTTCTACTTGCTGTTGCATTGAAGTCTGTAGAATCCATAATGTGTTCTTTTGTGATGAGTCTGCTGTGTTGTCTGTGTTCACTGCAGGGGAGTGTTTGGCTCAGCAACCGGAGTGTCAGCAGCCCAGCCACAGCAGGCCTTGCCTGGCATGGCTCAAGGTTACGGAGGTGAGTGAACTTTCAGTGTATTTTCCAATGTGTTGTCGTAACACTAGTCACAAAATGAAAAAAATGAATGAACCTTTGCTTAGATACAGTAAAGTATAAACGATGAAAGCTGAATTTGGTGTTAAGAGAAGGCATGGGGTGGGGATACAGGGGTTCTGCAGTTTATAGAGTTTGTACGCTTGTGGGACACTGAGGGCTTTACTGGCCTAGATGTTGAAATGTGTGATGAACGAGGTGGGCCATCCATTAGTAGCAGTAACAATTCAAAGAAAGATTTATTTGGTCGGACATGTAAAAACCTTTGCCCATTTTTTATGGCCAGATGTGGAACTGTGTGTGCTATTTTGTAAAAACTGCATTTTAATAACGTGTTCATCCTGCATAGAAATGTATCCACCATTTCTCTGCCTTAAGTGCTTTGCTGTCAAAGTGTCAGTGAGATTTTGTGGACATGCAGTCAGAACCGTCTCTTCCAAAAGCCTCTTAGTAATAAGAGACGATGATTGTTGCGCGGGATAAGACTGGAAATTAGTATCAGCATCAGGAGATCAACACATTGAAAAGCTTTTGCAGAATCCCTCCTATTGCAATGTCAGTGTTGTTGTTGTTTGTGTTTTGCACTTTGTTTTGGTTGACATTCCATACTCAATTTAAATCGTCTCCCAACAGCTCCGTCAACTAATCCCTTTGTTGCTGCCAGTGTTGCCTCAGCTGCAGCTCCCACCAACCCCTTCCAGAGCAATGGGAGAGCAGCAACTGTGGCAGCAGCAGCAGGTGTGTATTTTTGTATAAGTGTGTGTGTGTGTGTGTGTGTGTGTGTGTGTGCGCGTGCGCCCGTATATTAGCATTAGAATGTGTGCATGCATGTTTGTGTGTGAATGTAGCAGTTTCAGATGATCATGCAATGATTGATAATCACAAAATGATACATGAAGTTGGTGTGTTGTCTCAGCGTGTTTTTTATGTTGGTCTGCTTGCACACCAAAAGCTGCTTGCACACCAATGGTCAGCCTGGCCATCACTGTTAGCCTATTCATAATGGACACAGTGTTACAATGGCACACCTGGTGTGGAATGGCTATAAATTGAAGCATTCTAAAATGCTACTGTGTGCAGGCACCTGTTTTAACTAAGACCAAATGTAAGATTCAAAGCCTGAGATTCAGTTTTGTGTCTATTGCTCTTGCCATGCTGGACAGGCGTGATGAGAGTTCTTCATGGACAGGGGTTTCCACCCACGTGTGGTAGGTTACCTCCTGCTCTCCGTTTCCTTTTTGCCCTCCTTTCCCATGCTTTTGCAGTGCCTCGTTGTTCCTGTTGTAGTCTGTAATAATATTGGAGAGTCCAACGTTCTCATAACATAGACTCAGAAATGGAGATGTGACAAAATCTAAGCTGGTACAAAAGTTCACAGGATAAAACTCGTTAAATTGAGCCATTAAATGAGGAAGGGAAATATTACATCAAAATGGTGTAATCATGAATTAAGGAAAAATATTTTCCCTGAATAAGTGATGAGGAGAGCATAAAGAGAGAGATTAGGAATCAGATGATCAGACGATGAAGTAGTGATTCTTCTGTGGACATAGAACTGATTACTTTGAATTTAATTAATTAGCACTGGATGATGCCAAAGCAATTTGTATGGAAATCAGTTGTTCTCACTGGAAGACATTTAGACATAACCTGTCACCAGCAGCAACATGACATGTTAAGCAAAGTGGGTAATGATTCTAAGAGTGAAGCGAGAAAAATAGATCAACAAAAATATTGACCAGTATTAGTCTTTCATGTTGATGAAGCCCAAGTGAAATGACTGAAATTGACATACATTAAGGTTTATTTGTGTGATTTATCACCACAATATTGCTCAGATTGCTACACTGACTGTGAGAGGTACTTTTAACCACTTTTCTAACTCCTGGTCAGTCAATCCCTTTTCTGCATGACAATCTTACAGTGAGTTTCTGCAAATCTCAGTTGAAAATAAAAATTGAATGGACGTTTCCCCACAGATTCACACATGCAGTTATTCAGCTAAAGGAGGGTGACCAAACCCACTGCACCGTGTGTCATATTCCTATTTCCTGAATTTCATCATTGCCACACTGCACCTACAACACATCTCAGATTTGGTCCCACTCTCACTTCTATAGCCTTTAGATTATTATTTAGACTCCCTTGGTTTGTCCTATTCATTTAAGTTGATTGCTTTCTAATGCAAGCATTCTACCATTGGTTTGTTCTGTTTTTCCCCTGAGGTTTCCTTGACTGTGAGATGGCTCATATTTAGAGTCACATTTTATAGGCAAGTGTATGTTTAGAATGCTGTGGAATCTATGCCTCGATTTTGCTAATAAAATGTTGAGTCTTACATAGGCTCCTGTAACCCTGCTTTGTTGTATTTCAGCCACGTTTGGCACAGGTTCCATGAGTATGCCAGCTGGATTTGGGAATTCTTCAGCCTACAACCTCCCCACCAGCTTTAGTGGAACCTTCCAGCAACAATTTCCTGGTCAGGCTCCCTTCCCTCAGCCTCCTGCATATCCACAGCAACCCAACGGTGTGTATAATTCATGTAGTCCATGTAGCTGTTCTAAAATGAATTTCTGGGGTGGTTATGCCCTCACATCTCCTCTGAATGTTAACCTGAATGTTTGTCTTTTAGGTGGGTTTTCAGCCTTTGGCCAGGCTAAGCCTGTTGTGACTCACTTTGGGCAAGGAATGTCAGGTCCTGGTGTCTCTAGCAACCCTTTCCTGGTGAGTAAGAGGGTTGCGTGTTATGCCTTCACATTGTAAGAAAATGTTACTGAGATGATGAAGGAGTTATGGTTCCATGGTCTTTGCAGTTGTTTAATTATGACCCTGTCTCCAATGTTTTCTCACAGTTTATGTTCCCCCTTTTCCTTCCAGGGTGCCGGTCCATCTGCACAGTATCCAGCTGGAGGCTCTTCAACAAATCCCTTCTTATAGCACTCCATCCAATCAGTTCCACTACAGGGTCAACAATTGGCGCGCTTGCACCTATTGCACTGTTTTGTTTCACAAGTAGCTTTAAAAACACAATGTTTGTAAGAATTTGTATTTTGTATTGCAGATTGTCACAAATGCAACAACATGAAAAACAGTCATGCTGACATTGTCTGTGGCAACAAAACAAAGTGATGGTGTGTGCAGAGGGAGAGGTTTGTCCCCTCTTCTCTATTTAACCTGTGAACTGGCCTGGCCTCTACTGAGCCACAATGTATAATCAAACTGGCTGAAAACTTAAGTTATTGCAATTATCCCATTCATTATGCTGCAGTTATGTACATAATTTTTCTTATAGGAAATTAGCTCTTTGTGCATATCAGTATTTGTATCTAACACACAAGATTTGTTAAGACAGAACTGTTACTTGGAAAAGTTGATGGGTACTGCCAGTTACTGTATTTGTAAAGAACCAAACAGTTGGTGTATGCAGGATATGTTTCGGTAAACTGTTCTGAGAGAAGAAGAAAGAATGCATATTGTGTTGGTGAGAGATGAAAGACCGGTCGAGTGCTGCATCAGGGGTGGGCAGGCTTCATTTCTCTGCCATCCTCTGCCCTGCTGACAGGGCCCAGGTCACAATACTCTGACCTATGGTCAACCACATCCACGTGAGTATCCTGAATGGCTGAACTGAAAACCACTTACATTGGGTATTAGAGAATTTTAAGTTAATATGTAAATATATATTATATTAAAAAGAATTTTAACTAAGAAAAAAATGACCAAATTATTCATTTATATTGATGTATGAATATATTGTAAATTTGTTTTGTATAAAAAGATTTATATTCATGATGCTGCAGTCAATAATTTGAAGCTTTTTTCTTTTACACTGGTATGCAGCCACTTGGACAGTCGTGACCAAAAGCACAAGTGACAATAATCTCAGCTGATATTGGAACGTTTTATTTCACAATCTGTGTTCGACTGCATGTGGAGATACATTTGTGTCTGGAGGAGTTGATTCTTTGTTGCTTTTCTGTACTCCCCAAATGGTAAACAATCCCCGCAGTGAAAAAACAATGGCGATTAATGCGAAGTAGCTGGCATATATGGTGAACTGCAAAACAAAAAAAAGCACAAATATGAATGGATAACAATTGTGATATGTCAAATATTCTTTATATCTACAGAAGTCTTGACATTTTAGACAAGCCAGCTCACCTGAGGAATGATAGACAGGCCCAGCCCTCCACTGTCAACCACAATGGAGGTGATGATGGTCTGTAGGGTCAAGGCTCCAAAGTTGTTTGCTCCAAAGACCAGTGCATATCTTTCTATTGACAGGTCAGCTGCAATTTGGTACCTAAGAGAAGTGTGTATGAGTGGGTCATGAGTTTGTAATGTTTTGTTTTATTTATCTAAAGACCTGTAATTTAGTGTTATTTTTCTTGTTCTACCTGCAATAAAATCAGGTGTATTTCATGTGGGCCAATAAAATGTCTTATATGACGTAACACCTACATGGCTATTGTAATCAGCAACATGTACAGGCACTTGAAAATGATGAAACCAGTGTAGCAGACCCATATGTTGTTCATGAAGGTCATTAGGAAGAGTGCTGCTGCTATGAGTCCAGAGAAGCCACCCAGGGCCAGCTCCCCCCACTGCTCCCATTTCACCTCAGTGAAACCGATACCGTAGGCTGTCGCAGCACCTGCATAACACAAACCTAGATGAGCTCACATTTGAAGAAGCATGTAGAAAACAGTTTTCATATCCCCTCACTATAAATCTTGTGATGTATTTCTTTTTAATTTTGGATTAGACATGATTGTATTGGTGGCTGCTGTTTCTGTATCTGAAAACCTGTAACTGGTTTTGCTTACTGAACAGGCTGGACACTGCCTCCACTCCTCCATTGTAGGTGCTGAAGTTTTGGGAAGGTTCCACGTGCTCCCACAGCACCTGCAGGGCATTTTGCGAGGATACATATGCAAATTTAATGTCATCAATCATGTTCGAATAAGAACAGTAGGCATACTTGAAGATGATCTTGATCATGACCATACAATACATGGATCACTTCATTAATTTTGCACAAAAGGCCCAAAAACTGTAGTGCATGGCATGTAACCTTAATTAAGGCTTTGTTGGCCCCATGTTACTACACCCCATGGAACTACTTTGTGGCTGGTGGATGACTTCGACATTTTTTACAATTAGAGCCAGCAGTTTGTCTGGTGGGTAAGTCGGATGAATCTACAGCGTTTGAGTTGAAATGTAGGAACGTTCTGCTCTGCTGATCATATCACTATATCACACAAAGAATTTTACTTTCTCGAAAGAAAAAAGTCTGCTTGTTCAGTGAGGTTTTTTAATCTGCTGTCCGATACAAACTGACGGTTTTATAAATGTCTTGAAACAAGACAGAATGATTCTTCAAATAGTTTGATATGTATTTTAAGATGGCTAAAATCTGCACTCAGAGATTTGAAGAAAAGAAGGCACGACTCGCCTGCACATAGTTGAGTGTCTGGTAATAGCCGCAGGTGGCCATTGCCCACCACACTGACCAGTAGAGCAGCTGTCTGGAGGAATAGCAATGGAGGAAGTCATTCCACAGCTGAAGGAGAACTTGGCAACAGCCCTTTGCAGCAACAAACTCTTCAAGGCCCTCAGCCTTTTCCTCTCCTTTTCCTGCTTCTGTTATTTTGCTGCCTTCTCTCATTTCATCCCCTCCATCACGACTTTCCATGGATGTCCTTGATCTTGATGGTTCCATTTCATTCATTCCCCCATCTACTTGCTCATTTGTTCCCCCTTTTCCAGCATGTTTGCGGTGAAAGAACATGCTGCGTCTTGGCATTGGCAGGAGGTGGGAGGTGAGTAGAGCAATGGCGATGAGGACCAGATTAAACACTATGATGTAGTAATAAGACATGAGCTTAAAGCTGACAAGCAGCTGGCCCAGCACAGAGCCTACAGTGTTCCCCAGCAGCTGGACACTGCGGCTGTATGAAGAAACTTTACGGTACTTGTCCAGATCTACCACACTGTAACAAACAACATATTCAAAATGTCACCGCAGAACAAAGTAGGATGCCATACAATAGAGGTTTTTAATGTATTTCTTTAAAATAATCATCCGCATGCTATTATATTAAAATTTATACTCTTATACTGCAATTTTTGTTATACCTACATATCATTTTTATCATAACACATACTGTACACTGTCATCCTTTTACGCAAATTGCATTCAGTGTTTTGACTCTTTGTCCTTGATTGACCAAGTCAAACTTTTGGCGGTTTTATGTAGATCCGTCAGTGCAGCATACACAAAACAACATATATATCACTTTTATGTGCAACAAATGCAGTAACTTGTTATTGTCAGCTGTTTTTGATTAGATGCCAAACAGCGATTAAGGCAGTAACCCTTTGGGCTCTACTGTACATGACCTGTAGATGTAAGAGAAGTAGGCCACCTCGCTGGCCATCGCCACACCGTAGAAGAACTGCATGGCCTGCATGGCTGCCACACTTTGTGTCCAGAGCACCATTGCCATAGTGATGAAGAGGGAAATGCACTGGAATACCACCACAGGCTTGTAATGAAGCCAATCAGTCAGCAGGAACACCGGGACTAGCACAGATAGGTGGGAGTAGGTCGACACTGGGAAAATCTGGTTGTTTACCTGAAATCCAGTAATCACTAGTATGGGATATACTGTCAATCACTTGCATGTATGACAAGAGAATCATCGCAATAAATCAAAGTTTTTATTATCCATATTGTATTTCTATTAGGTGATATCAGGTGATTAAAAAAAGTCATATTGTAAGACATGTCATTCATCTTATTCATGTACATAATTTGCTAAATATTTGCTTTGATACCTGTTCTATTGTCAGGTTCTTGTCAGGTCCTGTCATGTATGTGACGATGAAGGGCTCCAGGGGTTTGACTGAGCTGAAGAATCCATAAATGCAGAGCAGAGAAGTGGGATACCTCCAGTCTGCCCTCCACCTCTTCACTGCCTCCATCTTCTGCACCTATGTTGCTGACGCCGTCTCACTCCAACTCCAGTATTCTGCCTCTTTCAGGTGTGTGAACAGTAAATGGCCCGTAGCATGCCGCTCTTTCTTACTTGCCTCCCTCTGGGAAATGTCTGAGTGTCGAGCTGGGTTTGTCAATTAACAACCCGGTCAAAGGGCAGCATGCTCTACCTCAAACTGAGATAACCATGTCATAAATTAAACATGAGCGGAAGAGACCAATCTCAGGAGTCCATGTAATATACCTAATTAATCAGCCACAGATTTATTATGCCATTTGACCCCCTTTGGAGATGGTTATGGAGATAAGAGATAACATGGTTAACACCCATTGTCTTTATCAGTATCTAAAGGCCTTTGCTGTGCTCTCAGGCACCATTTTGAGACAGTGCGTTGGGCAGTTTTGCAATCATTAGTGAACATTGGTGTTATATGAACGATGATTTGATTCCTTTTGAGCCAACACAACAAAAACAATTTACCTGCTCACCTCATTCTTGAGCATTTAATAGTCTACTGACAGTGTGTTCACTGTGGTCAGAAATATGCAGCAGATATCACCTCCACACTGGACGTGCTCTCTGTTGCCTTTGCTTCCGCCTGCTTAGGATAGCAATGATGAACGCAGGCTGTGTATGTCCCGCGAAACAGGAAGAGCACAGAAATGATGGAATAGTAACTGCCGTAGATGATGAACTGCAGTGAGAAAGAGGGAGAGAGAGAGAGAGAGAGAGGCCTCTGTCATATTCTAACTATATTTGAATATTACTTGTATGCAAGTGTAACAATAACCACCAGGTGTCACCCTGTCCTCATATTTGCGTGCATATTTTTCTGCGGTAGAAAGCTTATATGTATCCTTGATCTACTGTGAGGTTACTAAGAGGATGTCAGTGTTAAATCTAAAGGTGGATAATGATATTACATACTAACTGGATCAATAGCAAACCACTCCGCCACTCCTCACCTAAGCGTGTGTGTACATACAGTACATACCTGTGTCACAATGTCCAGTCCCAGCGCAGCTTCATCTACGACGATGACCGTCATAAGAGTCTGCAGTGACAGGGCTACAAACGTGTTGATTCCGAATGTCAAAGCATAGCATTCCATGGAGAGGTTAGAGGCAATCTGAAATCTAAAAGGACAAAGTACAAGCTCCATTTTATTTTACAACACTGCATTTCTTCCAAACAATTCCCCTGATGAGTTGCAGAACTTATAGAAAGTATCATGGCTGTTTCTCCGTGTACAGAGAGGGTCTGTCCTGCAGGTCTTTTAAACTGCCTTGTGTTGTATAGCTGCTGACATTGTCATGAGCTTACGTTGTGATGGTGATAAGGAGCATGTAGGAGGATTTGAATATGAGATATCCAGCATAGCACAGCCAAATGCTGCTGGTGAGGCCCATTAGAAACACGGCGCCTGCCCCCACAGCTGAGAACAATCCTAATGCCAGCTCCCCCCACACGGCCCAGGTCACCTTGATGTGTCCCGCTGAGAAAGCTGCTACAGCACCTGGATCCAAGAAGATGGAAAGGAAGTGATGAGTCTCTTGTTCCAGGTTTCCATTCCAAGATCTCAGCTGTGCCTGTGCATCCTTGTGAATTCTCATTTGTCACTTTCAACTTCAACATCTCTTCCCCTGACCTTGGGTAAGCATAGAGGATGAGGCCTCCCTTCACATTAAACAAAACCCTATGCAGCCACATGCATTTGCTCTTCTCCACTGTGCCAATCCCTTACGGTGAAACACTTTCATCCATCTATTGGAATCCTGCTATCAGCAATAATCAGAGAAACCATTACCCTCTAACTCTATCTCCTTAATTGAAGCAATTACTCTTCTTCTCCTCATGCTGAACCATGTTGAATGCAAGCCAACAGAACCATGATGCTGCTATTGCCTTTCACAATCAATACTCACTTTTCATTTAATCGCGTAACCCGTGTAACCAGCAAGGAGATGGTTGTTTTCCTCTAATGGCAGGTTTTTACGGGTCTATCTGCTATCAGACATGACAGCTTTTATTAACGTTGTTAAATTTTTATCTAGGCTCTATATAAAGTGGTCATGCATTAAATGTTCTCTTCCTTCCTTGTTGTTGATCTTCTCTTTGTGAAAACAAACTCTGTGTGTGTTTTTACATTATTATATCCTTTTCTTATTTTTGTATTAACAGGAACACTCAGATATTAATTTCACGGGTGGCTTGTGCCTTGGTTTCCATGGTAATGCTTTACAAATATTCTTTTTCTGTGGCCTATATGATATTATTGATGTAATACTGAAATAGCTCAAGTGTATTTTTAGGAGAAATATGAAAGAATCTAATCTAATCTCCCACACACATAGACAAAACTACAAGCAATCTCACCAACAAGTGTGCAGACAGCTTCTACTCCTCCGTTGTAGATGGATGATGTGGCAGATGGTTCTATATGGTCCCACATCAGCTGGATGTAGTTGAAGACCTGCACATAGCCAGCTGTGGCCAGAGCCCACCACAGAGACCAGTAGATTAAATGCCTGGATGATGATTATTACAAATGATTATTACTCACATTTCTTAAAAATACTACCACAACAGTACAAGATTACAAAGAGATAAAAAACTTTAAAAGCAATAACTTATATTTAGGTCACAAGAATGGTAAACAGACTTATATGCAAGTAGAAAATACCTAGAAATTCTGATGTGATGTAATGTGAAAAACGTGTTGTGAGATCCGTATTTGTATTTTGATAATAAATTAAAGAAAAAAATAATCAGAGAAAATGATACCTGGAAGAGTATGACTCCCTGAAGCTTCGCCACAGTAAACGGACAGCACTGGCCACATTCTCCAAGCTGAACCAGCCAGCATTGCCATTATACATCGTTGTTTCTTTCCCTGAGCCAGCATCTTCTGTATCCACCGTCACGGCTTCCTTTACCGCATCAGACCCCACAGTCCCCTCCTGCTGGGACTGCGAGCCCGCAGATGCAATATTTGTCCCTTTGAAGAACATGCTCCTCTGGGGCATGGGCAGCCAGAAGGAGACAAGAAACGCTATGCTCACGATCCCCAGAGTGATGGCATTGATGTAGAAGTAGTCCATTCCTGTCGATTGCATTGAAGACTTAATAAGATGTTTCTCTTTTGATGGAGGGTAGTCCAATACAGTTCTCTCATGTTTCTCCTTGCAGTCATTTTCAACAGATTGTTTTAATGCATGTGTATCATCTTTATTGAGTATTAATCAGATACAGAATACTGATTATAGACTTACCTGCCAGAGAGACGAGCACTTGACCCAGGCTGGCCCCAAATGTGTATCCAGCCAGCATAGCACTGCGCAGGTAACCAGTGGCTCGCTGGTACTTCTCAAATGGAATCACGCTGTAAATGTAGGAAAAGTAGGCTACTTCTGTGGAAGTCACCACAGCATAGTTTACCTGTTGATGAGATGGGATAGAAGTGGTTTCAGCATTTGATGAAGCCCTTTGCATCAGTAATTCACAATCAGACCTAATATACAGTATTGTTGTTGTTTTTTAAAGTTGCAGTTGCAGCAATAAAATAATGTTTTTTATAACCCTCTGGGGACAGAAACACAAAATGTACTTAAGACTTTTCTGAATACTAAATGCAGCAGTTTTTAATTGAGCTGAATAAATTAAGAATATCAACAGGAAAGAAGATTTGCATCCAACTGTGATCAGTAATTGTCAGTGTCAATGGACCTGGAGAAAGATCATAGCAGGCAGACCCGGGGCGAAGCTGAGCAGGACATAGTTGGTGACCAGGAAGAGCCCCTGTAGGATAATGAGGGGCTTGTACCTCAGGAAGTCAGTCAGCAGAAAGACGGGGAAGAGGATGGCCAGGTAGGAGTATGTCCAGATGGGGAACAGGTAGTTAGTCACCTGTGGAAATGAAGGGGGAACAGAGAAACCTAACTGCTAAGCACCTGAGGGACACTTGAATGGCAAAAAAAAGTAGCAGAGACTGTAGTGATCTGCAGTCATGTTCATAAATGTCATGAGAACAGGAATTCTGATCTAGGAAAGCTACTTGTCCCTTCTTCACAATATGCATATCAGTCTCAAGCAAAACTGAAGAGCAGCTGGTCTTGGATTTATGCTACTCATCAAACATATGTATAGATGCATGTCCTTACAGTGTGTGTGTGTGTGTGTGTGTGTGTGTCATCCTTACCACTTCCTCAGAGATGTTCTTGTGTGGTCCAATGAGGTACGGTGTGAGGAAGGGCTCTGCTACTCTGCAGTTGGCAAAGAACCCATAGAGAGAAAGGACTGCAGTTGGATAAGCCCAACCAGAGGACTTGAGTTTGGTCCAACAGCTCATAATTTCACCGCAGCAGAATTGCCTGATGATTGTCTTTGGTTTTATTCACAAGGACACCACCGGAGCTCCTTGGTCTTACTTTGAGGTCGTGGCTAGGTCTAACTTGACCCGACTCGAGCTATAAATGCTCATCAGTAGCTGGAAAATACTCACATAATGTTTATGGTCGGCATGTGCCTAAGAGTTTATGAGCAAAAGACTTTGACCTGTTACGAAGTAGCAGGATAACTGAGACATGATGAAATGAGACCTGCTTCAGGTTTGGGTACTATTATTAGATTTCCATACACAAGAAATGAAATGAAACCCAAATTACTAATGGAGTAACAGGTACTCCAAGAGACTAATGCATTATTGCAGGAGTCAGGGATTTATTTTTAGAGTAATAGATCACTTTTGGTGTATTGCTCAGAATGTAATCTAGGCCTTTTGGAGCAAGGCTAGTAAACAACATCAACCACAATTTAGCTTAATTTTCAATATTTGTAACTTTTAAAGATATTTCATATTATTTAAGTTATTTTTTTCATTTTACTTGAATTACATGTTTATATTTTACTGTTGTGCGTGTTGTTTGTGACTATGCAAAGACTATACTGAGTGTTTACTCCAGTGATTAGATGGTTTCAAGGTGAAATTAAAACAGTATAATCACTGGCACAGCACTTACTGGTTGTTAAAAATGATAAAGGTAAAGTTAAGTGAAAATATGGACTTTGCTAACCAGTGGAGAAATGTCAGTCTGCAATCACGGTTGTCACATCTGAGAAGTTACTTTAGGTGGTTTTGTTTGTTTCAACTTAAGATCGCCACTGTTTAAACAGCCGTCTCTCCGTGAGAGCTTTCCAGACAGCACAACGCATGCGTACTCAACGAACGCGAGTGTATCGCCAAGGCAACGCTTTGTTAGCGCTGGTTAATGTCCAGTAAACTGAATTGACGGTCAAATGAAACTCAAACGGTTTCTGCTCAGATATTATCCACCAGGTAATATGAACGATTTAATTTAATTTATCCGACCATTTTTGAGTTATGGTTCGTTTCAAAGGGATATGAGAGAAAACAGCGACGTTTCCCAACTTTTACAACAACATGACGGAGTTCTGTCCTAGCATGAAAGCTATGCTTGTTTATTTTCTGTCCTCAGGTATAATCCTGGAATACGAGAAAGGAGGACATCTGAAGACCAAATCCATTGACATTTTGGATTTGTCTCCCGAGTGCGTGAGCTGTATACTAACTAAATTGGCATGAACGATTTGGAATAAAAGCATTGAGATATAAAAGGGTTTGTGTCATTAGTACAGGCAGAATGTGTTTGTTTATTTTAATGATTTGGATACAAATATTTCTTTGTAAAACAACCATGTGGCAAACTTTTAATCACACAACTTTGTAATATACTGTGTCAACTGATAACTACAGTAATATCAGTCATGCACTTGTTACTTTTTATTTACTCATTAAAGGCTCATTGAATATTTTTAACCATGCAGCTAAATTAGTGATCAATTTATATTTATTTATATTATTTTAGGTATAGATGAAAAATGAGTATTTGTGTGCTTTTCAAACAGTTCTGTCATTCAGTATTAGATGTATTTTTCAGTTTTGACGGTGAGGCAACCCTTTAATTTACACTCAGATCACAGATTGTGCCGTTAAGCTGTGTGTTTGGGTGAAGTTACACAGTAACGTTATATTGGCACACATGCTTTTGCTGAAATCTAACAGTAGCGTAATTTCATAAAAATTGGTTTGCTGTGCTGACAGATTTTGATTCCTCTGATAAATCATTTTCTACATACAGAAAGTCATTTTTTTGTTTTATTTTTTTAATTATCCGCATCAGCTCATCAGTGGCTGAAAAATTAATGGAAAATTATGTTTTTTCCCCACCATACAGAACAAACCCAGACATTTTGGTGGCAGAGATCAGAGCATCAGAGCCTCTGATCACAGAGTCCCGGGCTGAGCAGGTCAAACATCTGATCCTTCGACTTCAGCGGAAACAGGGCCAACAGAACCACCGCAGATTCTGCCTCTTCAAGGTCAGACACAAGTGTCTTCCTCACGCCACTGACGTGAATCCTACCTAGTGAAGAGTAGGAAGTGTTTTCACGCATATACATGTGTATTTATTTTAAATTATTTTAAGTTGCTTAATGTACTACAATGCATTGCTTCAGTCATTTATGTTCAATACAATACTTAACGTGCGGGGTCAGAGGACTGGAGCCTGTCCCACGATGAACTGGTCCGAAGGAAACTGGTCTATTGCAGAGCTAATGCACATGTTCTCTGAAAATCCTAATTTTTCAATTATTGACATATGAAATAGCTTCTTGATGTTCTTCAACTTCACATTCAGGGAAATATCTTTTTGCACATCCAGAACACTAAACTACTGTAGATTTTGCCAACTGGGAGGTCATTTTTATCTTTTAACCTCTTATGCTCTTTAAATGTTTTTGGATGCTGTTTTTGGCATCAGCAGCATCAGCAAGAGTGTGTTAGTGTCGTAATCTTTACAAGGCAAGAGTTTCTGTTTGTGCCCTCTGTGATTATCATTGTTATCCGTGAACTTTGAGTTTGTCCCTCAAGGAGACACTAGAGAGCAGCAGTGGTAAGGATGAGTCTGTGCATTACCAGAGCAACTTACACAAATTCAGCAGGGAAATCATTTACTGTAATAGGTCAGGGATCAAAATCAAAATAATCAAGAAAAAACAACTATAACAAAATACATTTCTAGTGTCCTGGTGTGTGTAGGAGGTCAGGGTTGGGTGGAAGTCAGGATGAGGTCAGGGGAGAGGTCTGTGGTTTTGATTGAAGGAAAATAATTCTATCTCTGGATGCCAGCAGGGAGAAAAACATCCAGTACATCAAATTCAGATTAATCATACTGTATATGTATATTACACAGAAAGGTCATCTATGTTGCCTCAGAGGTAACATTTTCTAATCTTTTTTCTCTGTTCTGTCTTGCAGACTCTTCAGGCACACATACTGCCACTGACAAATGTCGCTTTTGATAAATCAGGGTCGAGGTAATTTTATCTGCAACTTTGAGTGCTTTAGATTTCAGGAACACAAATTCATTTTGAGTTCATAGACTGTAACACAGTAGCATCTCCTCCTCCTCTACCTCACCCGCTGCAGGTTTATAACTGGGAGCTATGACAGGACATGCAGAGTTTGGGACACAGCTTCTGGCAAAGAGCTGCACACACTCGAGGGTCACAGGAATGTGGTGTATGCGGTTGCATTCAACAACCCTTATGGGTAACGATTTTTTGAACACAACTTTCAAAGTACTGACACTCAGTTATGTATTCAGCTGTTCAAAAGAATGTTTCCTCTTTATCTTTACTGTCTTTACTTTATCTCCTCCTCCCCAAACTCAGGGACAAGATTGCCACTGGTTCTTTTGACAAGACCTGCAAACTGTGGAGTGCTGACACCGGCAAATGTTTTCATACCTTTCGGGGGCACATGGCGGAAATAGTATGTAGTGCTTTCTTTTGTATTTGAAACAAGTCAGATTGTTGTCTGTTTTTTGTGTAAAGTGGTTGCTTCATGTATGGCTTCATTAGCATTAGTGCACATTTTTGCATTGCAATTAGATTTGTGGGGACCAAGGCCAACTCGGCACGTAAACTGCATGATTTAATGAATGTCAAACAAACCTCAGCTTACTTCTGATCTCCGTTGATTATGCAATCCCCCAAAGAATCACACATTGTGCCTTGGAATTAAATTTAGCCCTTAGATAATAAATCAATCCCTGGCAAATCCTTTTTCTTTGTACCATAACCCAGCACTGTTAACAGGAAGAGATGTGTGTGTTGTAGGTTTGTCTGGCATTCAACCCGCAGAGCACACTGGTGGCCACAGGGAGCATGGACACCACGGCCAAA
This sequence comes from Lamprogrammus exutus, assembly GCA_900312555.1. Classification (NCBI taxonomy): domain Eukaryota; kingdom Metazoa; phylum Chordata; class Actinopteri; order Ophidiiformes; family Ophidiidae; genus Lamprogrammus; species Lamprogrammus exutus. The sequence continues at coordinate 7,461 of OMOW01018372.1, read as the reverse complement.
CTGTGGGATATGGAGACTGGGGAGGTGACGGCCACTCTGACTGTGAGTGGTCACATGTGCATTTAATACTTTTAAAAATGCACTCGCTATTCCACATCTTTCATTACTGCACTGTAAATGATGTATTGAGTCAGATTTTAATATATTTCAACAGAAATTATTCATTGTGGTGTGCTGTAAGCCTTGCTGCTGGCTAGGCCTCTTTTCTAGCTCACCTCTTGACCCATGATCTGACGCTGAATGTTACACTCTAATACACACACTCTCTAATGATATAATGTGAACTTGGTGTTCATAATCGAAACATAAGTGGAGGGAATGAAAAAGAGAGTGAAATAGTGGAATAATGATAATGCCCTCTCTATGATTCTATAAAGGGTCACACTGCAGAGGTCATCTGTCTGTGCTTTAACACAGTGGGCAGTCAGCTTGTCACCGGCTCCTTTGACCACACCGTTTCTGTGTGGGATGTTGCTTCAGGGAGGTCAGACATCATCAGCATTATTGCACTATATGTGTGCGTGTGTGTGTGAGAGAGTGTGTGTGCATGTGTATGTGTGAGAGACCAGAAAGAGGGCTTATGTGTATGTATGTGTGTCACTGCCTATACTGAATATGCAAAAACACATCAATACAGCATACAAGAATGCACAGGTGTGTGTGTCTGTGTGTACCTGTGTGTGTGTGACTGGTTCTGTTTTCTCAGACGTGTCCATACTCTGATGGGACACTGGGGGGAAATTACCAGTGTCCAGTTTAACTGGGACTGCTCCCTCATAGTCACAGGCTCCATGGACAAAACCTGCAAGGTGAGAGGTCATCTTCAAAAAGTATTTTTAACTTAAGTCCATAGAGAAAAATTGTTTTGGCAAAACCCAAATTACCCCCAAATCACTGTTTATTTCCTTTTTTGCATTTCTTTCCATGCTGCAATAGTTTGTATATTTTCATCCTGTTAGCATTTTGAACCGTTGCCGCTCCAGTGATTCAAGTGACACAAGTGTTTGAGATAGGCGGCTCCTCGTTCATACTGACTCACTCCCCCGTTTCCCAGTTGGTCTACATCATTTGAATGAGGAAAATTAAATCCTTCAATCCTAATTCCTTAATTATGCCAAGATGAGTCATGCTCACAAGTCAGAATTATTCACATCACTGCATTCCTCCAGGGGGGATGGATCAAATTAAGACACTTAAGACAGCTAACAGCTACATGCAACCAGATTTTGTGTGGCTCTAAGTGTATTTGTTCACCAAATGTGTGCACTAATTCATGCGCGTGTGTGACTAGGTTTTGTTTGTGTGTGTTTGCAGTTGTGGGAGGCAGTCAGCGGAAAGTGTGAGGCCACCCTAGTCGGGCACACAGAGGAGGTGCTGGATGTGTGTTTTGATTTAACTGGTCAGCTCATTGCTACTGCCTCTGCTGATGGTGAGATTACATGTAGGCATTACACTCCGTAGTGTCCATACCTCTGCCAAGGCCGAGCAAGGTTAGACGAAATTTGTCTTGTTCTACTAAGATTCTGGCCTAAAGCGAAAGAAACAAGTAATAAGAATATTATTTTTTTTGAATCTGTCTCTGGATCTGAGGCAAGGCAAGGACGTTGCATACTATCAAACACACCATACATGTCAAATGTTCTATTTTCTCAAAAAGTACATGGATACATACGCTGCGTCCCCGTGTGTCCCTGTCTCTGTCAGGTACAGCCCGAGTGTACAGTGCAGCCACACACAAGTGTCTCGTGACACTAGAGGGCCACGAGGGAGAGATCTCCAAGGTGGGTCACTGAGCTTATTATTAGAACATTAAATTGATTTAAAAATTCTGTTTTTGTTTTAGAAAAGGTATGCTCTTAAATATTCAAGATTGAAATGTCATGCAGTATCAACACATTCATATTGTGCACTGTAATGCACATTGTATCCTCTAGGGGGATGGTTTAAGAAGTTTAGCGTGATAGTCTTGTTTATGTATTCCCATTTCCTGGCTGTATTATTTCTCTTTTCTTTCCATTTCTACACTCGTCTTAGCTTCCACTCTGATCTTCTCCCTCCGGTGCTCTGTCTTTGTCACCTTCTTCTCGTCAGTTTCCATTTCCTGTCTGGGTCGGTTCCTGCCACTCAGTTTAGAGCTTTAATCAAAACATATTTTACTTTCATGGTCTAGAGCCAACGCCATTTAATCATCACTTCCTCAGTATGTGGACCCAGAGATATTCAAGGAATGATGAAACGTGCTCTAACCTCATCAGTTTCAGCCATGTTTTTTATAACACCACATTGTAACACCAAGAGCGCCTTCATCCCGCTGAAGTTTTGTTGGATGAGCTCTGTGGGATAAGTGAAGCAACTGACATGGTGAAAATGTTCCAAACTCACTCATTTTTGCCCCCTTTGTCATTTTTACAACTTCTGACATAATCTCTTATTCAGCACTCATGTTGCTCATGTAACACTCCCATCTACACACACATGTGATTAACACCAACTCTTCTTCTCTTGGTAGATCTGTTTTAGCCCCCAGGGCAGCAGGGTACTAACTGCCAGCATAGACAAAACAGCTCGTCTGTGGGACATTCAGTCTGGTGTCTGCCTGCAAGTCCTGGAGGGACACACCGACGAGATCTTCTCCTGTGCCTTCAACTATGAAGGTGACACAATCATTACAGGTATGCACTGGCCTCACACACAGCACATCTGACAACCACACGTTGTTAAAATGTAGCCTTGAGCAGTGATTCTAACGATCCTTGCTAGCTGTCACAAAGGCTTAATTGCACATTTGAGATGAAAAGTGCACAGCTGTGGTGGCGTGTGTTCCCATGTGCAACCAGCTGTTCTTGTCTGTGCTTTTCTGCAGGCAGCAAAGATAACACATGTCAGATCTGGCACTGACCCATCTCGTGACCTGGAGGTGCGGTGAAAGGCTCAGGTGGTCCAACTAGGTGGGCATATTCACGAACAACACAAAACTCTCAGTGGCCATAACTTCCTCTTTTTGTTTGTAGATAAACAAAAATGGTCTGAGTCACATTAATGTCTAAAGTTGTTGAGGTCAAAGCAGCCTTACAATGCAAAATCATTGGTCTTTGCTCTGCTCTCAAGGCTCCTGTTCCTAATTCCATAAAACTTTAGTTTCTCCTCTATCTAATATACTAGTATCCTAACTTTGAGTTTACTGTGCAGTTACAGAATGGTAATTTTGCTCCTGCAATATTATCAGTAGTAGTCTGGATTTTTCAAATAGAACTATACTACTATACCATATACCTGTACTATACAAATACTATAAACATACCAGAGTTTAGTTTTTGAGTTGAGGTCTCTAAATGATTTATGAAGTTGAGTGCATCTAAATAAAGGGATTCAGAGGTTTAATGTAATGCCCTTTGCAATGTAAACATCCAACATTAATTGTTACAACTTTTCACCACAGCATGTTTCAGATAAAATGACATTTATGCATCGACAGGAAAGGTTTACATTTTTCATAGGAACTTACATTGCTGTCAAATTTGATTTTATCCTCTTATTGTTATCTTGTACATGGTGGTTGACCTCTTTGACTCTCAACCAGCAGAGGTAAAGTTCTGATTAATTTGTTCCCACTGCCTTGTGTGTTGTTAATAAGCAGTTTAAAAAAAGAAAGAAGCAAAATACAATGATACATGTCCATTCTGTAGTTTGTAAGCTGGTATTCACATTTACAGTCTCACTGCCTCTGTGACAAGCTGTGCGGTTTAATTCTGATGTTACAAATGTGAAATACAGTTACTCCATCAGTCTGCTTTCAGCATAAAGACAACTGGGCACATCACAGAAGTTTATTGATGCCAAAACATAAATACATTCAGTTCTAGTGTGACAGATGTTACAGTTCAATTGTGTGCTTTTTTTTCTCAATGCTGATGAAACACGAGAGGGCCACTAAGTAGAGGAAGGAATAGACCGGATTCACATACAAATTCAACATATCAAACCTCGCTCTGCCTTCCTGACATAGTAAAAGCTAAAGAGAGCAGTCCACTACTCCAAGGTGCAGCAATTCTCAATCTACAGTATGTACAGCTATCCAAAATAGACAGTTCTCAAGTAACATGGACAAAATAACAGACTTACTCCGAACTGAATTTCAAGGTCACAACAGAAGTGGGTATGTTGGCCAAAAAACAACAAATATATGGACAAATTTCTTACATGAAACAAATGGGCACTTCTAAGCGACTATCGGCTTTTACTGGGCTCATATTTCAACAGCCTCTTTTACATCATAGTTTCTATACAGAAAGGTCTGAGCGTGTTATGTCAAGTTGAGGGGAAAACTGAACCTGATTTTTCCTATCTTATATTGGTACCTTGTTGTTTCATGTGTGTTCATTTGGAATAAATAAATAAATACATAAATATATAAGTTGGTTGTGAGAAATATGAAGTATTTATAACATCAGAAGCAGTTAAAACCCGCTGGCTATAATCTAAAGGCTAGAGCTCTCCTGTTAGGAATGTCCAACCTGTATACTGACAATTTGCTGTGTGTGTGTGTGTCAATAAAATTGTGAGTCAAAATGGGTTATTAAAGGGAGACTTGTCCGTTCATGGCTGACAAGGACAAAAACATAACCTCAACAAACAGTAGAGGGGTGAGGGTGATGTATGTATATGTCACGTTGTGCTCTTTCATACTGCAGCAGAAGACACTTGTGTTGTTGTTTGTTGTGATGACAGGCTGGGGGGCAGTTAGGAGCATGTTAGAAGTGTGAGTAAGCGAGTGTGTGTGTGTGTTTTCGCATGTCGATGGAGGAAGCTCGTCAACATTTAAAGGGTCTCCAATAGCCAGTCAAAGAGGCTGGATAGAGCACTGCCTTCCTCTTCCTCTTTGTCGTGGAGGCTGCAGAACTGAACCACGGCGCCGAACAAATCCGAAATCCGCCACGCCTTTTGAGACACCAGAAGGATCACCCTTTGGAACTGAAAGAACAAACACACGATTAATAAAGTGCGGTATTTTAATTTCAATTTCGTTTTTGTGTCTCAACTTATGCTTTTAGTTTGGTTTAATCTTGTTGTTCTTGGTGTTCTTTTCCATTTTAGTCAACAATAATAACCTTGGTTCTGATCAGTGTCATTACAAAGGTAGTTCAGTTCTGCAGGTGAATTTGCCACCTTGCAGCATGTTGACGTGTTGGGGTCAACGTTTAACACAAATTTCCCGGGGAGATGTTCTTCCCTGGGTCACCCTGCCTGCAGCCAGGGCTCAGATCACAGTAACAAGCGAGTCTCGCCATGACAAGGCCAGACAGTGCAAACGGAGAAAACTACCGACCACCACACCTACTGTATGTACTCATAGTATTTATCTTG
>OMOW01018343.1:1105-13347 GCA_900312555.1 Lamprogrammus exutus | reverse complement strand
AAATTTTTAAGGTGGTTTGTATGTTTAGCCAACATTCAAACATTTCAATCATTTTCTGCCCACTAGGATGCAGAAAAATAAGTTATGTTATTATCAAAAAATGAATTATTGTGGTGGTCAACATGTACGGCTACAAACTGTTTTGGAGCTCACCTGGAGATGACTCTGAAATGAGGACAACTGATGAAAATGTTTTACTGCCTTGTGCAGCCCACATATTTGCCTATTTGCTCCAGGCTGCATAATGGCTTGTACGCTGCCTATTTTTTCGCTCCAGCCTTACCTACAGATAATTGCAATCCACAAACCATTTCACAGGGTATTATGACCATAGCAGTGGCATTTAAGCAAGAGTGTTTCATACAATTGCTGCCATAATAAGTGATTCTAAATGAGCTGTGCATTATGTAGCTTTATTTTATCACATTAGTCACCAACTATTCACTTAATAGTTTGAAGTCAGTTTGAAGTCAGAATAGGGGATAAAATACCATGCAAATGCATATAATATGTATACGTACAGTATATATTTTTAATAGATAAATGTTTTATGCGGTTCCTGTCTGTGTTGAAAACAAAGCTGTGTACATATACCTACCTCAGGAACTAAACTACTGTCTGTATATCAAACTATGTGCAAGTGTATGTATGTAAATCCCATCACCACCTGCAAGTCAAAACATGGCAGAAAAGTGACTGAGATGACAGTGAGACTCAGCTGACAGGCAATACGGGAATATATGTTATGATACCATATTCTGACATGACAAAGAGAAATCTAAACTACAACCCCTGCATCTATTATTTAAAGGACATGTAAGTGTTTTCAGTTAAAGCTCCTCCAATACTGCATTCATATGCAATCAATTATTCAGGAGTGTGATTCCTCTTCAGTAAGTCCGAAACACTGATGTTAGCTATCCAGGGATCCAGCGCTTGCCAATCAGCCCTGATGGTTTTTACACAACGGTGCCTCAGCCTCCAACGCTGCATCTGCCTCTACCTCCTTCTGGAGGGTATGCTGTCTCTGATTGGTGCGGCTGTACCCTGGCAGACACTCCATCTGCACCAGATTGCACTGCTGGAGTGGAGATAGCTGCAATTTGCAGCAATTCGCCAGTAATTTTGATATGTATGAGGACCAGAGCAATTCGTAGCCTTCTCTACAAGGCCCAGGCACTTTATTTGACGCCTCTCTTCACTAGCCCACAGGTATATTCCTCCACCTCTCTACTCGTGCTGGTACCAAAGTCTGGTTTGGCTCGTCCTGCAGAAAGGCTGTTTAAGAGGAAGGGAGTTTTTTTTATCAGAGGATGTAAAGCTTTATGAGCAGAATCTGCTCATAAAAGAATGTTGAGTGAGCACAGATGGGCTAATTTGATTGAGGTGTGATTGAGTGAATCTGCTACTGACAAAGACCTTGATTTCCCTGCTTCCCAGTGTAATTGCAACTTTGCGTATTTCCGTTTGTCTCACTTTGTTTTTCACATGCCAACTTTATGTGTTACAGCACTACATTATCCATGCATGATCAGAAGTTATAAAACAAAGCAACAGATAGATTAACAATTCAAAATTTCTAACATTTTCTTCACACCTCAGACCAAAAGCACACATTTGTGCAGTGTGGAGTCCTTGTTGTTTGTTCCTGCATGGTGAGTAAGACTGTTTGGAGCAGCAGGAGAAGGCAATGTGAACTGTGAAGAGTTTCTGTCACTGAATTAACCATAGATCTGACACACTGTTATGCTGCTTTACACTATTAGTAATACGTAGTAGCTTGTTAGGAAGACACATTACCCCCTTGTTTAACACTTGAGGTCATCTTCGAGAGGCTCCTCGAGACACCATCCCTCCCCTCGGGCTGAATTTAAAGATATTTGGAGGAATAAACACCATGCTACCCTCTACTCCATCTGCATTGCTGCTTAAACAAAGTCAGCTGATATGCGAAGTTATCTACTGATTTGAATATTTTGAATATATTGGACTCTAGGACGTATATCTTGACATTAGAAGTACAAGGAACAATCTGTCTTTTTGGTGGAACATGAGTTAAGCATATAAAATTAGCCAGTGGAGGATGCGATATTTTCTTGTTGGGTTATTTTTGTATTTTTCAGATTTATGGGTTTAATATTTTAAAAAGTCACAAGCTGTAAGATTTCAGCTACTGGATGGAGTGGCAAAACATTAAAGCCTTGTATCTTAAAACAGGCTTTGCGGGCAGTTAGAACCTTACACTGCTAACGTCAAAAAATGTCACATAGTAAAATGTATTAATTTTTTTTGACAGGTTTAAATTTTTTCCCCTCACATATTCAACACTGACAATTATTATTAGTATTATTAGTATTATTAGTATTTTTCTTGTTTTTATCTGAATCTGTGTCCAGTCTTGGCAAAAGTCTGTTGGTAATATTAAACTTTAAAAGGACAGTTTCATTATTATTTATTTTAATCATAGAATTATAATGACACCCGGTGGTTAATTACAGCCGAACAACCTCATTACATGCAAACAATGCTGGACGGTCTGAAGATGAGTGGTCTCATTGGACCCTCTATCTCCCACTCGCTTCTCATTATGTTGACCAAGGAATCAGAGGAGCTGCTTAGCGAAAACTCTGAGATCATCACGCCGTTGTTCGGTTCTAATGCTGTTACTGCAGCACCGTTGATCAAAGGGTGTTTGGCATTTTCAACGTTGTCCTCCATCCATTTCATGCCTGCTCGCTGCCAGCTCTGTCTTGCAGATTATTTGTTTTCCACCTTCTCTGTCACTGTCTTTCAGTCTTCCTCACCTGAAACATTCCTGTGCTGTTAGATTTTCCTTTTGATTCATTTCACACTTTTCTCCTTCTGTCTCTTAAGCCTCAAAACCTGTCAGATCAGGATAAGAATGGAATAATGACAACCCTGAAACCCTTGACACTGCATGGATGTGTTGTATGCCGATTGCGTGCATGTGTGAACATGTGCTATATGTATTACGTGATTTATATCTCTATGCTGTTGTTACTGTGAAGTTGACAGTATCTCTGATGTGAATACGCATCTGCCAAGCCTATTGTGTGCTCTGCTGCTAATACTATTTGTGTGTCTGTCTCTTCGTGTCTGTGTGTGAATGTGTGTGCACACCAGGGTGGATCTTTATGCCATGACTGTTGCCAGTCCTTCCCATCATGCTGGAGCTGCTCTGTTCATTTTGTTTTACCTGAGAGCACCTCTAAATATTAATGTGTCCTTTCCTCCTGAATTCCAGCCTTACAGGCCTGCCAGCTCTCTCAACATTTGTCTACTTGCTTTTCTCCCCCTACCTTGCCTCTGCATCTCCCTCCTCCACTCTTCTCTCAGTCTCTCCACCCCGAAGGTTAATTTCTGATGATATCAGATGTGATGGGTTGTTGGCTCTCATTTTTTCATCTAATGTGATTTTTATGACGCTGATCCTGCCACTCGAGCAAAATCACCTCTTTTATTTTGCCCAGCGGATGGCACTTGGAACCATTCCGTTTAAACAAAGGCATGTGGTGGAAAGCGAACCTGGAATCTAATATTGACATCTGAGCAGTTTAGCGTGAGACAAATTAATCAGAAGTGAGGCTGGCCAACATTTCCAAAAGCGTGCGTGAGTGTGTGTATGATTTCAGAGATTTTCTAAATATTTTCTAAATATGTCACAAATGGACTTACCGTGACTTCCAGTTAGATTGGTGAATTGCAAGTGATGCTTGAGTATGATTTTGCATGCACAACTGCAAGCACATGCGAGTGTCTCTTTTCAAAAGTCATTTAGAGGATAAAGCCACTCACAACACGTTATTAAAGTGAAAAATACATATATTCTGCTTGAAATATTAAAGGCTGTTATAGCAACATTTATCCGTGAGTGCACCGCTATTGTAAACACTTCAAAAGCACTATTCACACTTGAACACTTGTCAACATCACCCCATACTGAACGTGCAATATTATGACGATCGGTAATCACTGCCAGCTCTATGGACATAAAGCAGACTTTTTGATTACCTTTTCTGTGATCAATTATGCCTGTATGAATAATTTACGCGGGGGGGAGGGGGGCAGTGTTTTAATCATAAGGCATCGTTACAGGACCTCAATACACAGACGCACGGCATGGATGTTACCTGTGAAACACCGCGATAATGAGAAACATACTATACAGCGAGGCCATATTGAAGTGAAATGATTATTACATGTATGATATTGACAATCATATCAATCTAGTGCACGTGCATGATGGTTGTGCTCTGTCTATGCTGAGGTAACCTTTAATAGACGTGTTAGTTTGTAGGGTAAATGCACATTAGCTTTAATAGGGGTTTGTCACAATTGTACATCATCACGAACTGCCAATTAGTGTGACATACCTGCAATCTCACACTAACCCTGTGTCCTGTCTATTAAGACAATAAAGCCCTCTCATTACTAACCTTTGTGATGTAAAAAAAAAGGACATGTAGGAGTTTGCAAAGATGAAGCGTGGTCCTACATTGTACAAGACAGATTATAAGCAACATCAGCAAACTTGTGTTCTTTACCACGTCCGTCTGTGTGATCACACTGGCGCCAATAACAAGCGATTGGTGCTGTTTCATTTCAAATGAGCATTGGGAGAGGAGAGGCAACACAGAGCTTAGTGACAGCTGGCAGAAGGCTCCCAGAAATTTGGTGACAGAAGGAGTTTAACTTTACAGGAAATGATCGGCAACATAGTGAAGCAACGGCCACGGTGGATTTGTTCATCTCAAGCTCCAAAACTTCTTTAGTTACCGTCAGTCTATCTAATTCACAAATACCAGCAGATTGTAGCTGTTTTCTCTGTAGAATACAATATGTTACATCTACTTTACGCCTGTATCCTACTCCTCTCACCCTATAATTTGCCATTGCCATGCGTTACTGTTGCATTGTGGAGACAGTGACTGAAAATAGTAAACCTAAAATAGAGACCTAATAAGCCCACTAACCATATAAGTATGAATAAACTTCATAATGTGAAGTGGAGAGGTAACATAAATCTGTTTCTAACACCCTACAAACTGAATACAACTGGAACACCCATAAGTATGTATTTATGGAATCAAAAGCTACCAGTCGGCTATAACTCCTTTTTATTTTCATAAAAACAATACATCTAGTGTTTTTTAGTTTTATGATATCTAAAGCTGCAACTCTCCTAGGACCTTTATCCACACAGTGACATGTTTTTGTCAGGGTTTTGCTTGTCAGATTTCTGTGTTTCTGTAATGAAAGGAGTGTTGTTCTGCCGCCTTCTATCTGCTTGCCATTTCCAAATGCTGGGGAACCCTGATGGAGTAATTATCTGTGTGCTGTCTGGAGAGGCCGGGTTAATGTTCCACAGCCCCCTGAATATCCCTTTATACCATAGAAGTTGCTGACTACAACAAATTCGGTGCCTGTGATTTCCAGAATTCAAGCTTGCTGAACGTTTGAAAGCTGCTTTTTAGTTCACGCAGGCCTACTTTGCATTACATAACTCTACACTTGCATGTGAAGCAGGTGAGCCAACATTACACAGTTTTAGGGACGACTTAAATGAAGCGCGTCCTCCCAATCATTCACATCAAGCTGTCAAATGGCTTGCTGGATAAAGTAGTGTGACAGTGTGTGCTGATTTGGAGTGTCTGGACAGTGGACAGTAGTCGGTGTGGCACACGGTGTTGCTGTCTAGGTGGCATTTGGATGGAGCAGCATCTAAGTTCCCCGGCTGAAGCTAATTGTCAATCAGGCAGTAACCTATTATTACTTCTTTCAGAGAGACTGCAGTGCTGCCTGCCGGAATGCACGCTGACAGACAAACAAAAACTGATTTGGAAAGCTAAACGATGTTCCGGTGTGAGTTCAGAACATCAGTCTGTGAGTGTTTAGCACCATTGAGCTCTTATGTCAAGTGCGAGTATTGATTGATTGAAAAGACTGGCGTGCGTCCTTTCCCTGCGTGTGTGTTTGTGTGGCAAAGCATGCCTGTTTACAGTTTCCTGAAAAGTGCAAGGTTGAAATTTTGAAATAGCTTTCAATGCTGATGGTAAAGTCAATTTAATCGGTCTCAATGATAGATACCCCACCCCCGAGCTCTAATGCGGAGAATTTCGAGAATTTTGATTTCGTTATTAAATTTGACATGTCCATTTTGCTTTGCCACCAGACGAAGAAGTATGATGTGTGTGTCTTATATGTAGCTGCTCATTAATGTGATGATTGTCTTTTACCTAAGACTCACCTGTCGACTACGAGCCAATGATGGGGTGGTAATGAGCTTAACTTATCGCTCATCTAGGATGGTCCTGTGCAGTTGCTGTGATACAGATCTTTACTTCTTCTCTCTGGCTGTGTCTCCGTCACTGTTATCCTTTAAATTACTGTCGGTGTATGTGATTCTTTGGTGCTTTGACTGTGTACGCACACTGACAACAGAGCAATGCTGAAACCTTGGATTCACACATACTTGTCTGTGCTGATCTGCAAAACGAAACACTTCTGTTCGTGCAAGTTCCAGTAGCACAAGACCTTTTTCATATTGTCTCTCGAATTATCCAGACTGTTCTTCAGATGAACAGAAACACATCTTCCATTCCTGCCGTTGCATTGAACCCTCGCCATCTCTGGCAAACTGATTAAAGCAGCATGAATGAAACTGCACGAGGTCTGAAAGTTGCGGCTCAGTGTGTCTGTGCCTGTTCAGAATCCCACGCAGATAAAAGGAAACAATATGTATAGATAATATATTACAAAATGTATATAGCTTCAAGGATCACGGAGGCAGGGACTCCTGAGAGCAGTAATGAGGGTGCTGTGGGCAAAGTGAGCAAACATTCCCTAGATCATTATTCCCAAGTTAGTCTCAGCCTGGGAAACAGCTCCAAACGTGGGCTTGCTGCTGAGCAAATAGTACCGCTGAAATGTTCTTTGAACTAAAACATACTTTATATTCACTGTAGAAATGCTGTGGATCAGCCTTTCATGCACACAATCGCTCTTGTGTAAATGTAGGCTACCTGTCTGTGTGTTCCGTTTCCGTACCCTAACAAGCATGTACACACAACTGCAACAGTTGCCCATAAACGTCCTTCTCTCAATTGATCTGCAGCCAGTTTAAACACATTCAAGGCGAGTAGTGAGTGGGTGGGTTTAAAAGATTTGTGCTTTCTATTTTCTGTATGAATCTATGAATAGGAGCATCAAAGATAGTATATAACAGAAAACAGATATTTAAAGTAGCATATCTTCGTATAGCCAGAATGAAAACTCAAAGTCCCTCTCCGGGGCTTAAGAAATCTCTTCACATATCTTCTTCTTTGTGATAAACACTGCACAGTCCCTGAAAGAGTGGCTGTCTTGAATAGGACTTTACAAAAGGAAACTTGCAAACAGGCACAGACATGTCAGCCGAGTGACAGGTAATCTTAAAATTCTTTTCCTCTGACGTCCCCACCGAATGTCACAGTTGGCTCCAGGGGAGCAGCGAGCCGGAGAGTTCAGCACACACCTGTCTCCATTTTTCCCTTTATGCTCTTCTCTTTTGATGACAAGGCGAGAGACGAGGATAGGAGGCCTCTTCTATTCTCTTAAGAGATGACGACGACGCGACTTTCAGGAGACGTGTGTTTAAAGAACCCCTCAACCAAACTGGCCCAGTGGCAAAGGGCAGCTACTGCTGTCCTCTTGTTTCAGGAAATCATCCATCCTTTTTACATCGACTCCACCCCACCCACAATCTCTGGAGGGGGGGAAAAATGGCACAACAGGAAGATTATGTAAGTGGGGGCGATAGAGAGAGGGAAAACAGGAAGGCAAACCGAGGGAGGGGTTGAGTTATAGTGGAAGAGGGGCAGGATGGAACAGTGCACCTTCCCTTTCTCCAGCTGAAACAGTCTCTGGAGCTGCCCCCCAGCAACACAGGGAGAAAAGCATGATGAATAATTAACTTTGAGAAATGTCACAAGCGGCAAAGAGAAGCGTAATCATTCCTCTGTTGGGTTCGGAGATCTGGTTTTTATTTTATTTTATTCCTTTTCTCTTATGCCCTGTAGTGCCTCGACTGTAAGCACAGGATTGCAAACCCATTCCCTAAAAGCATCCAATACATCTCCCAACATACTTTTCAAATAAAAGCAAATAAATCATTAATATTCTGACCTTTTAGCAGCAGCGCAGAGGCATCCTTACCAAAGTCTTTTACATTTTTAATCAAGCCATTGATGTCGGGCTCAGTAGCTGTTAACAAAAAGGGAGAAAAAGATCACATTGAAGGAATAGAAATTTCTTGTGGTAATGTTTTAATCAATGTCAGGAAGGCTTGAGCTTTGTTGCTCTTTAGTTCTGAGGCACACATCATGCCCCCCTCAGAGTGGGGAAAAACAAAATGACAAATTGCTCTCTTCATATTCTAAACAACCTACATTTGTCGACTTACCTATAACCCTCAGAGCCCTAAAAACGACGTATGGATTACACTGACCTAGTTTTAATAAGGTAATTGCAGATATTTATCATTTTACTGTGTCATTTTTCAAAGATTCATTACCAAGGAAGAACAATGGTTTGCTCCCACATGTATTCGTGTGTTCTAGATTTAAAACCCAACCTGTTTCTCATATGTATGAAGAGAAGATAGGTCTACATCATCACCAGATCTATCTCAAAGCTCCTTTTAACAGAGTGGAAGGCACTTGACTTTCCTGCCTCGCAACCCCGTCGCTGTTGTTAGCAGATCTTGTAAAGTGGACTATAATGACACGTATGATTAAATGGCAGATAACGCTTAAAGATTCTTTCTTATCAAAGAGCTTGTTAATCAGGTGTACTCCAAATGAGATTCCTAATCAATAGACGCATTGATTGTGAGATGAGATTCTGGACTTCCCAGTGTTATTTATCCTTTTTTAAGATTACATTTGGGCTAGTGTCCCTTTATAATGTGATCATTTATCTGTTGAAGGAACTTCAAGGAACATTGCCTCCCATTTAGAGTTGGGTAGCTCTGCCATAGCCGTTAAAGGAGGAAGAGGGAGTTCACCATTTGCACACATTTGCCGTGACAGGAATACATTACACTAGATGCAGGTTTTTCAGTGCTAAATTTGATCTGATTGTTCCATAATGTGACTGAGGTTCTATTCTTGATACATGAATATCTGAACAATGTCTGGATCTCTGTGCGAGTATCTGGGTTTTTCCACAAAAGATTGTAATTTTAGTTTTCAGGCCCGTGACGCCACAAGAATCCAAACTGCACGTACAGTGAATACAGAAAATATTAGTGAACCCTTTAGGATTATCCGAATTTCTATACGAATTCCTAAGCAAATAGCAAATATGAATATCAAGTAACACTAATGTTAAACACAAAACGCACTGCTACGTGTTTGAAGTTTCTAAAAGATTACCTTAATGCTCTCAGTCTTCTTCAGATGAGAAGGCACTACACACAAACATCAAAACCGCATCCCAGCTGTGTGTGTGTGTGTGTGCGCACGGTGCAGCGGAGAGCATCATGATTTGGTGCTGCTTTGCTGCCTCAATGCCTGGGAGGTTTGCGATCATTGAGAGAACAACAAATTAAAATTCCCATCAAGAACGTACAGGGTCGTGGCCCATCACGTTAGGCTTAAGGGAGTTTATACAAGTTACAAGATACAAGGTTATCATACTTTTTGGACCTAGAACAATACATTCAATAAACACACAACATGTACAATTGCTGGTAATGTCATTAGTGCAAACAAAATATGTTTGCTATCATTATTACTTGGATGAAGATCGGACCACACTTGATGAGCGATTAGATTAGATTAGATATACAGCACCAACAGTATTTCACAGACGGACCCAAACAAACAATGAGGTAAATACGATGGAACACGCACCGAATCGTAGCAGCACATCTTCAAAGAAAGCATGGACATTCAAGTATAAAGGGTAGGATGTCAACAGTCTTTAAAAGAAAGTGTACGAACAGTGTGGACAAGTGTACTTGATGTCCTGTCACTGCACGGAGTTGAACTATTGTACAAACTGATGGCTGTTGGCAGGAATGATTTCCTGTAATGTTGCTTGCTCCAGCAGAGCTGTACGAGTCTATTTCTGAAATTGCTCTGCTGTTCATCCAGTAAGTCCTGTAGTGGAGCTGCTGAGCCATCCATTAACAGTTCACTTACTGTCCTCTTGTCCTCGTGGCTACAGAGTGTAACCCAAGATTGAACTGGCCTTTCTAATGAGTTTGTTAAGTCAAGATTCTGTCTGCCCCACAGACATGCTCTGAGATACAGGGCTTTGAAGTTTTGCCACTTTATCTCGCTGGACTCTTACAGCTTTTGTCTTTTTAAAATACGAAACCCATAAATTTGAGGAATACAGAAACAGCCTCGCATGAACAAAAAGCACCCTTCACTGTTTATGTGCTTAACTCATTTTCGACCAAAACAGCAGATCCAAATTTATAATCCTGAAGTCACAAAGTCTCTTCCTATGGCCATCCTCTCTAACACCTTCATCACGTAAGATGTGAGAGTGACAGGTCTATAGTCATTGAGGGCGGCACCTTCTTGTGCACTGGAACCAGGCAGGATGTTTCTCTACAGCACTGGTACCTTCTCCCCTCTCGGGCTTTGAAGCTCGTTATCTTCTTCATTCCAGAACCAAACCTCCCTAGTGTTGTTTTGTTGAAGTTTGCGCTCCAGAAATCCAGGAAATTCCAAGAGATTCGCTAACTTTTGGTTGCCAGACATACCTCTGAAGATTATAAGAAATTGTTCAGATGTTGATGCTACCTGAGCAAATGTGTGTAATACCTCTGGGATGCGCATTAGCATGGCTCAGATCGGTTACAATAAACACAACAAAGGAAGCCGGCCCTAAATCCTCGCCTAAACTGCGTAGGAAGAGAGAGGAGGAGAGCTAAGCTTTCCTTTAAATGGTAAATCAACGTGAATCGAGAAGAGCGTCTCCCCCAACGGACCAATCAGCATCTTAAAACGGAAGCAAAACACCTGAAAATTCTCACTTGCATTAGAAATCAGTTTAAATATCCTACAATAGCATTTAATTATCAGACAACCACACCTGAGCATTTAGATTTTCACTAAAGAAGTCTCTGTTGTTGTTTTACTTGTCTTTGTGCTTAATTATTCTGAGTTGGAGTCTGGAAGAGAATCTCTGGGGCTTTAATTAGGGACTGAATTAAAGTTATGTAAATACAGTTGGAAGCTGACAAGTTTTAAAATAGACTTGCATCTAGTATTTTATTTTCATTTTTTTCTGAAAGAGAAAACATCCTAAGTTTTTCTTTTGAAGTTTCTCAAATCACTGCAGGGTACTTTTCCCTTAAGGTGTTTCTGTGGATTGATAGTGCTTCCCAAAGGAATGTGACACAAAAAACTATTTCTGCAAATGAGCCATTTGTGTTTCTCTGAAAGCGTGTGAGGAAAAATGTGTGTGTGTTTTTCTCGCATATATTGTACATATCTTTGTATATATATACAGTATATGCACTGGAAACTGACATGAATTTACCTGCATGTGAGATTATTAATGGTTGAGTCTCCACCTCCAATTTGCTCAGCCACTGTGAAAATAAATTTTAAAAAACGGCTCAACCTCCCATTGGACTAGATTAAATCCAAAGTAAGTGGCTGGGCTGCGACTGCAAGCCTTTTTCTCTGAATAATAATGGGTTCTTTCAGCTGTGTTTGTCGTCAAATTAGCCTTGTACTTCACACGAGGCGCACTCGCGGTCCAATTTTCGACAAAGACAGAATTCAAATTAGGCCAAGTCAGCTAGAGGTTTGGAGGCTTCAAAAAGAGAGAACGAGTTTTATTTGTGAGAAAGATGATTGCTCCAGGAGGCAAAAACTCATTGAGTTCACAACAAACATCTGCTCTCCTGCAGTGCAGCTGCTTTCATGCGGCTTCTGAGCCAGATTACAGTAAAACAATCCTTAAACCAGCCATTTCAACCTACAGGTGTCTGCACAAACTCATAATTCAGCTCTCTTCTATACAACACAATGTTTGAAGCTTCTCCATCAAGTGCTTTTTTTTTTCCTTTTAAAGAAACACAGAGTGCATTTCATAGCACAGAGGAATTTTGTATAAGTAGGTCTGGAGGCTGAGTTTAGCTTTGTTTGCCCTGTATATATATTTGCTCTGAACCAGGTTGGGTTCCTCCCGTTTCTGTCTGCCTGACAGTCTGTTCC
>OMOW01018341.1:2535-14441 GCA_900312555.1 Lamprogrammus exutus | reverse complement strand
CGTCTTTGGGTCACTGAAAAGCGCTATATAAAATAAATGAATTATTATTATTATTATTATTATTATTAAGAACCTGTCAGAGATGACTGAAACCAATGATGTGTGGCCATGGTACCTCGTTCTGAAACAAAGAGGGTATTTGATGGAGAGGCCTGAAGGAATTTGCATGATTGGATAAAGTTAGCCAGTGGCTTATTAGGGCTGAGTTGAAATGAGAATTTAAAGAGGTGTCTTTGGGTAGCTTTCCCTATTTGAGTGACTTTGCTGCATTTTAAGGTGAAAATGATGGTGTTGTCATTGAGGATCAGCGGGTATGAGGCAGGGATGACGAGATGTGTTGTAGCTCCTGGAAGTAGATGTGAATTCTGAGCATCCGCTGAAGCCAAAGCAGGCTAGTAAGAATATAGCTTCCGATGTAGTATGTGAAATGTATGAGGAGATTTGGCCAGAAGGTATGGTCAAAAAACAGCATGCAAGGATGGTGGCAGTCATTGGGTGATAATGAAGGTGCATCCTCAGCTCTTGGCATTGTAAGCCTTTTAGCGGGAGAGAGACATGGTAATAGTAGGAGGCAGAATGAGGAATATCGGATAATGCCAGCAAGAAACTTTTTTTTTTTTTTTTGGTGAAGAGTGGATATGGAGATTGGATTGTGCATGAGTAATGTAAACTGTAGTGAGATAAAAAGAAAAAAAAGAAAAAAGAAAGTAAAATACCTGAAGGGAATGAGTGGGTGCAATCTGTAAATTTTGAAAACATTTCCAGCTGAGTCAATATTAAGACAGTTTTAGGGGAAATGGTTGTGCGGATGATTTCTTGTACTTTGGTTACCCGTTAGTTAAGATCAGGACTCAGGTGAAAATGGTTTCAGAATGGGTGTGCTGGTGGGGCTAACCAGAACATACCTGTATGTATATTTTTGTTTAATTTTCGCACTAAGCATTTGTAGCATAATAACTCTGAATGAGCAGAGAAGAGCTTTCTACAAAAACACAGACAGAAAAGCTGCTTCATTAAATCAACAATTTAAACAGAAATTAAACATGCTTCCTTAACAAAGCCGCATATTTTGGAGGATCCTGCCCGACCAACAACGTCCCAGAAATCAGAGGTCTGCGTAAATCCACAGATCCTCAGTCACACACTGCTGCAAAAACAAGAGGAAATTGTCAGAGGTAATGCTGCACAGGCTCAAGGAGGTGGTACGGGAAATCAACGTTCACCTTAAAGAACTCAATTCTACTCTAAAAGAGGTGGTTTCTTTATTGACAAATACTATAAAATGCTTTCCAGACTTGTAAGAAATGTGATAGAGCATGTCATTCACATGTCAACTTGATTCCAGGGTCCTTTCATGGGTGACCAGCAATGTGCCTGACTGAGAAAAAGATTAAAGTAAGAGACGTTTTCTCCATTTCTTTTTTTCATGTATGGCTTTTCTCCTATCAGAGTACCAGAAGCTGATGAAACAGCAATAGTCGGCAGAGCTGATGATTCAGGTTGCTTAGCTATAGGCTTGTATGTTTTTCTGTTCATTAATTTTTCCATTTCATGTACAGTATATTCATTATATTTTGTCTGTCTAGGTGGACTAGCTTGCAGTGGGAGCTGCTCCAGACACTACTGACAAAGATAATTTAAAAAATACCTGCACTTTTGAGCATATTGATGACCAGGTTATAATGGAAATGTGTTCTTTGCAAAAGCAAAAGAGAGGAAGTCTGCATACTTAGTTTTTTGCTCCCAAACGATGAGAAATATTTTGCCTGATGAAGACTTTGTTGGTCAAAATGGTTCTTTAATAACCTTTGGAGGCAAGAAACTCATGCAGACTACCTCTCTTTTGCTTACTGCTTGGCACTGTTTGTCCGGCAACTGATCCCAACTTGGGTTAGATGTGCATACCACCAAGCTGTTTTGTGTAAAATGTATTTCTTTCTGTCTTTTAAGAAGCAAAATATTGCAATATAAAGTACTGTGAATTTGTGATTTTTGTAAAGGTCAAAATAATCACAACCACAGTTATATCTCCTCGTTTATTTAGATAGTGTTAAATAAAGCGTGTTAAGTGTTAAATACACACCCATAAGTATCTTACACATCTTTATATAATTCATTTCGATTTCATTTCTCAAAAATTATTTTATAGACAGCTTGTGTTTTGTTCACCAACTCTTGATGACGACGTGACAGGAAAAACAACTCTCTTTTAAAACTGTGTAGCTGACAAACTCGGCATGGACACTTTGGCTTCACCCATCTACAGCACACTAACAAGAGAGTCTCCAAAATACTGGTTAAATATCTCAGGGTGGGCCTGGTAAAACTGTCCCAGTAGGCGTTTTCTCTCCTTGGATGACATCTTGGGATCTAGGTGGATATTGCTCAGCAGAACCCAAAGCTCCTGCTTGGTGGTCTTCTTTCTAGCATCACTGGAAGTCCTGTTGGAGACCTGCTGACAGAACGTTGAGCCTGAAAGACGGGAGGAAAATGCTTTAGAAATACATTAACAGGGATAGAACTCAGTTTAAACGACCATGGGGTTCCATTAACACTGCCTCATAGCGGCAATGAGCACTTGAACAACAATATGGAGAACCATGGATTTGGGATTAGGGATGAATGTTAAAAATGTATTGGATCCAAACCATCAATTTTAGATCTTTAAAATCAAAACAGTAACCCCAGTGCAGTTACATGCATGGTAAAACTTAACTGCCTTGATTGGAGTCTAATCAAAGTTTTCACATGGATGTGAAAGTATTGAATATTTGCTTTTGAGCCAAAGTTACATCTTTGGCATTAATGGATACAGTATCCACCATCCTGACAAGCTGCAGCTCTACAACCACAAGACACAGTCAGAATGAGTCAGTGTGATTTCGCCCGACACTTAAATCCCAATTAAAGCAGCACTATGCGTTATTGCTATTTGTTTACTTTTACTTACATTTACTGTCGCAAACACGTGACGATGGTGCTTGCAGGCATAACGCTCAGTATAATGCACCACAGTAATCTGAGTAGGTAAAACACTGCATTTTAGAGTTCGGTATTCCACGTTTGCCGAACATGATCATATTACCTTAATGTCCGTACATCATGACTATTTAACGAGTTCTGAAGTTCCCTCTCTGCAAGATTTACTGCATTCCTCAGCATTGCAGTTGCCTATGTAGGCAGTGTACTGTGGGAAATATTTTCTTGCTAAACTTTATTGATATATGAACCAGCAAGGATTCTAATCATTTATGTCATGATTCAAACATTTATTTTTTATAAACTCTAGATGAACTCTGAATTATAATGGTAAATAAGGTGAAGGGAGTCCATGAGAGTTGAGAGAGATAAGCATATATTGTCTGTTGACACCATGTGGACGAAGGACACCATTAATTCCAGAAATGGCTAATGATTAACAAAAGTGTCGGAATGGGCAAAACAATGGTGTCATGGGAATGTAGCATGAGGTGTGAAGGACGTATCAAAGCAGAGGTCTTGCCAATAAGACCCACAAAAGGAGGAGCATGAAATAGAATATAAGTGGGCACACAACTGAGCCTGTTCAGTTGCTCTCGAGACCAGCTCGGTTTACTTGTACTCTGTTTTGATATTACATTAAACCTATATCATATTGAACTATAAGTAATAATTGTGCTACTTTATGAAATAAGTAAACAGTGTGGTAGGAGACCTGGCGATATCTGGCCCAGAGGAGGGTCTTCTTTACCACAGTGCCCTGCTGGTGTAAAACAAAAACATAGCACGGAACTTCTAATGTACCGCTTTGCTGCAATTCAGTTCAGCAGACAGTTGCTCTCCAATGATTGTACATTGGACAGAAGTATGGTTGGGAGGGTTAGCCAGCCTCGACTAACAAAGCACCAGAGTCGTCATTCAGCGCTTTTCCTCTCACCACGCTTCCTTCCAGACAGCAGGCTGCCAGTGGAGTCCCCGGGTTGAAGCTTTGCGATCACTGGCGATGTACCTTTAACTGAGGTTAAACTCCACTCAGATACTGAGTTCAGTCATTTGTAAGCAGTGCTTTTTTTCTTTAGTTATGAGAAGTAACATTATAGGCACAGGCGCTTCCTCCATTAATTTGGCTAAAGATCTATAAAATAGCTAAAAACTATAAGGTGGCCATGTGGCACTTCATTTATGCAATAAAGCAAACTGTTTTTTCGACCCACTAAAACAAGTTACAGAAGCTGTTTAGACATTATCTGAACAGACAACAGACCAACCTCAATTATCCATTACTATCATGTATCCAAGTTAATATGAAGATTATATTTTCAGGTCAAAAGGTTGCATAGAGCTGCTTTAAAGGAGAGATGTTATGTATATTAGTTGTGTGTTCAGTGTTGGACACCTCAGTAGGATTAGCACATGTCACTCATTTACCAGTCACATCAGGCTGATCCCCATGTGCTAAACAGGCCAGCTTGTCACTCACTCGTTTGTGCAGAGACCCTGGTATCTGGACCAAAGATAAAATCTCTGTCAGCAAACAATTTAAATACAGACAATGTTGAATGATTAAATAGTACTTGTCAACTCTTCTGATATGACTTTTTTCATTGATTCTTTTCATGCAGACCTTGTACAGCGTCTATAACAGCATTTTCCAACCTATGTTTGCAACTCAATTTGAACAATTTGTTTACACAACAATCAAATAAAGCACCACAGAACATCTGCATCTGTAATAACAACCTTGAAACAGATTAGAAGGGCCAGATGTTGGTCTCTAATTTAAGCAAGAGTTCAACTTGTTTTCATGTAATAGGCTAAACCTTATATTGTAAGTTGCAGATTTGAATTTTGGTCACTGTCCCATGTTTTAGCCCATGTTTTAAAGGACAAGTCAAGGTAAAGAACCAAGGAGAGGACAGGGTTTACCTCCACATTCTGCAGGCATTCCCCTACCTTGAAGACTTCCTGTATATTACTGAGCATGAAGACTACCAGCAGGTCCTCTTTCTCCTTTGAGAGAGCTTTGTGGTGGAGGATCGCCCTGGAGAAAGACTTCCTCACGGCCAATCTGTTCTCCATCTACAGATTCAACAGTTCATTCGACAAATTCGTGAGAAAACACAAATAGTCCTGCTGTGGAAGCTACCTATCAGCTTTCAACCTGAAGTTTTACAGACACTGAAAAATACATTTTCCATGTAAGTCTGCTTCACCTCTTTGTCCAGTTTTATCCCTTGTGGGTCAGCTGCCAGAGCCATGAAAGTCAGCAACCTGTGCAGCTCTTCTCTACAGATGGGTGGGAGAAGCTTCAGACAAAGTTGCAGAGCCTCAAGAGCTGGGCCCAACTTGGCATTCACTGGAAAGGCAAGAGAGGTGGAGAGGGAGGGACAATAGCAAGTATGAACAAGCAAAAGGAAGAATGCCTGAAAACTGTCATTGTCAGGATGCATCAGAGGACCAACATTGTTGGTTTGGTGTGCCAAAGGGCCCTGGAGGCTACTGAAATGATACTGGCTTGCAAAGTGGTTGTCAACCCTAGTCCTCAAATTCCCCAGCACTGAATATTTTCCACTTCTCCTTGCTGCGTTAAACTTTTTCTAACCTGTATGCCGACAAGAAGGCCACCCAGATGTCTGTAGCCAATACGGAAGTACCACATACACCTTCAAACTGGAAGTGAAGAAATCCTACGAATACGCAAAGTTGATACATTTTTACGGTTAGGGTTATGGTTAGGGGTGGGGTTATGTAGCATAAACTTATAACTATATGGTCATATTCATAAAAAACCTCGAAAGAAGTACAACATGTTGGTGTGAGCTGGGAAAAAATGCCTCCCTCCTAAAACCCTGAAATACGAAAGCATTGGACGTTTTCCACCTCTCCTTGCTATATATACTCCTGATTAGGTAAATCTGATGTGTTTAGTTAAATCAGGTGTGTTCGCTTGATCAGGAGCTGGTGTCTTCCAGATCTTGAATGTCTAATCAGGAGTAAGAAGAGCAAGGACTGGTGGAAAATATGCAGTGTTTGGGTTTGAGTTGAGGATCAGGGTTGGGAACCACTCCTCAAGCCCACAGTGACCAAAACTAATGCATAGAGGTGGTCCTCTTTAAGACATGCCTGGACAACTGGAGAAATTGTATGATGTATTTTGTTCAGATAGACAGACACTTTATCCAATTCTCTGAATTTCCCTCATGATGGACAGAGAATCGGGCCCCTAAATTCAGACACTGATGGTATGATGTTCTCATTGCCATCATCATGAAGTCAGACAGGGTTCAGACAGTAGTGTCAAGCTCTAGTTTGAGCCACAGTTTCAGTTCTCACCCAGCAGGTCAGTGATGGCTGTGTAGACGTCAGTCATATGTTGGGGCAGCAGTGGGGGTCTGTCTGTGTGGCTGTAGTGTTTGACCAAGGTATGGTACAGCAGAAGTTTACACTGGGCAAAACCACTCAGGGAGAGCTGAGGTTGCTCATCACAAATGTGGCCTGGGGTGGACACAGACCTCAGCTGCTTCACTGAATACAGAAATACAAAAATGGGAATCAGTGCTGTGTGCAACAGTTGATGCAATGATAAAACACTGACCACCTGCACAACAGAAACATTTTCAAAGATGACAAAATAAGAGAAGAAAGTACTGCTTTTAGAGTGAAACAAAATGTGTGGACAAAAAGACGAAATAACAGGTCGGTCAATACGTCCACATACACAGTGCATATTTATAGTCCTTAAGTCCTTGCCAGATCGCACAAGACAAACATGCAATCAAATGTGAAAACCCAAAAGAAGCGACTTGTTTTCCAAAATAAGATAAATTGATTTATAAGCTGGGTGGCAGCACGGTGGCTTAGTGGCTAGCACTGTTGCTTCACAGCATGAAGGTCCTGGGTTAAATTCCCAGCCAGGGCAGGGCCTTTGTGTGTGGAATTTGCATGTTCCTCCGGGTGCTCCAGTTTCCTCCCACCATCATCAAAAACATTTACGTTAGGTTTCTCCTGTCAGTGCCCTTGACCAAGGCACTGGCTTAGAATTGGAGTTGGTCCCCAGGTGTCGCACAGTGGCTGCCCACTGCTCCTTAAAATAGGATGGGCTAAAATGCAGAGGTTGAATTTCAATCATGGGATTAATAAAGTATATATATATATATATAAAAAGCCATAACTTCTCTTATATTCTATTACAACAGTAAAATACATAAGAGGTTACATATAACCAACTGGTCAACCAAATGAATATGGAAATAAATAGATAATTGAATGAAAAACCAATACCATCTTGTTGTCAGTTTTTCATGTTTTTATTACAGTATATGCATCTATTTATAAGGGACTTAATGGCTTAAATGTCCTGTTAAATAGCAGTCAAAAATAAAGATACTGCACATACAGTATGTCATCTAAATCACTGTATGATGGAAATTGGGTGAACTGCGGTCATTGTTGTATATAAAGGAAAAAAGCCTGGCAGAACTGGATGAGAGAATACAGGAGGAAATGCTGACGGATGAACTGAAGGCGGAGATTGAAGGTGCACAGGAGACGAACACGTCGTCACCTGGAAAACCCGTGCGTCCAGGATGATACAACGCAACGGTGAACCAGCTGCTTGTTTGAGCTATGCAAGTGCCAGTGCAACTGAGAGATCATTAAACAGTCAGTTAAATTACCAAAGCTGATAATTGACAAACATGATGGTGAAATAAGTGCTTGGCAAGAGTTTTGGAGCCAGTATGAAACTGCCATTCATTGCAATGATGCGCTGTGTAAGAAGGAGAAGTTCACGTACCTGAAACCCTATTTAACTGGAGCTGCAGCAAAGGCAGCAGGTGGGCTCTTAGTGCTCATATGTCCAAACTGTTGAATTTGACCCCTGTGAAAAGATCCTCAGACATCGCAGCATTGAGACAGCTGTATGAGTGTGAGATTCAGATCCACAGCCTAGAATCCCTAGGAATTCAAAGTGAGACCTATGGTAGCCTGCTCTGCCCCATATTGCTACAGCTAATCCCAGACAACACTGCACTTAATACACACAAGAGACAGATCCAAATGGTGAGTAGTGTGTACTAGAGTTCGTGAAATTTCTGCAAGTTGAGGTTCAAAGTAGAGAAAGAGCATGTCAGCTGACAAGATCTGGCCCACAGAAGGAGTCTGTTCAGAGACACAAACCAGTCACAAAGACAGTATCAGCAAGTGAATTCAAAACAAAGAGACAGAAAGTTCCATCAGTTGCTG
The DNA here is from genome assembly GCA_900312555.1 of Lamprogrammus exutus. NCBI lineage: Eukaryota > Metazoa > Chordata > Actinopteri > Ophidiiformes > Ophidiidae > Lamprogrammus > Lamprogrammus exutus. The sequence goes on along the minus strand of OMOW01018341.1, from coordinate 6,218 downwards.
CAGTGCATACCCCCAGCCACAGCGTACCAAAGAACTGTTAATTCTGTATCCATAAGCCGGAACCAGACTACTCAGTAACTGCACACAAGGAGAAACTGAAAAAACTGGGAAAATGTTCTGCGTTTAGGACCCAAACACAAAGCAAAATTCTGCAGAATCAAATGTGTTTCTTGTCATGTATGCAGTTGCAACCAGAAACCAGTTACTGCAAACCAGAAACTCCTAGCCATAATGCAGACACTGTTGTCTCATCTGTATCCCATTGCGCAGTGCATTTAAAATCTAATAAACAGAGCACAGTGTTGCTTCAGACAGCCAAGGCATGACCTGAGGGTCCAGCATGGAGAAGTATTGCATGGTGAAAAATAGATGGAGGTTGTCACAGAAGTCTTATACATGAGAAGCTGGTGAGACCATTACAGTTGCCAGTATTAAGACAAGAGACATTATACCTCCACACTCGCAACACAGTGAAAGTAATCTTAGGAAATGTGTGGAATACACACCAGAAAATAGAAATTGAGGCAACTGAAACCCTGTGAGTGTCTTCTGCTGCAACGAACATGCCTGGTGACCAATTTCAGACGCAGCTGAAGGAAAAGGGCTTGCAGATTTCCCATTAGAGGGTGCTGATCCAGAGCTGGTAGTACTAATTGGAGCTGACTTTTACTGGAAAGTGATATCTGGCCAAACTGAAAGAATCCCTTGTAGCACTAGACAGCACTTTTTGCTGAGCTATACAGGGTCCAGTGCAAAATTCAAGCACTATAGAGACCACATGGATGCACATTAGTTCAAAAGAGGATAGCCAGATCTCTAAGCAGCTGTATGCATTCTGGGAAATTGTGTCTCTTGGCATTGTTCGAGAAAAACCACCAACTTCAGGGAAGGCACAGGTTTTGCAAACATTTCAACAGACAGCAAGCTTTAAGGATTGATTGCTATCAAGTTGGGCTGCCATGAAAGCCAGACACGCTGGAGCTCCACAATAACCATAGAGTTGCAAAGAAAAGGTATGAAAGCCTTAAGAAAGAGACAGCTGACGACACACTTTACGAGAGATACAACCGTACCACACAAAATTATCTGCAGCAAGGCTAAACAGGATGCAGACGACAAATGACTATTGTGAAGTACTACATGCTTCACCATGCAGTGATCAATGAAGACAAGGCAACAATCAAACTCAGATAATATTTGATGCTTCTTCACATGAAGAAGGCTGTCTCTCCCTTGATTTGTTCACAGGATCTAATCGTAATCCAGATTTACTCGACGTGCTCATTAAGGTCCATTTGCGTAAGACAACTTTCACAGCAGATGTCACCAAGGCTTTGCTGCAGATAGCCCTAACAGAACGAGACAAAGCTGCAGTAAGATTCCTGTGCCTCCATGGAATGAACAAAGTGGTTTTCGGACGGGCACCTCACCCCTTTCTGCTGGCTGCAACAATCAGAAACATCTCAAGACAGTATGAGACAAAACAACCAGAAACAGTAGAGGCTTTATGTGAGTCACTCTATGGATGATTTCATCGCAAGCTCATCACATTTTGACAAGGCCTATTCCATCACTGCTCAAGCCAAGGCAATTTAGTCAGATGCTGGTGAGGCCCTGTGCAAATGGACAACAAACTGCAGAGCTGGAAGCAAAGTGTAAAAAGGGTAATGGTGAGAGAACAGCAGAATCAGAGACACGATATGGATTTGAAGGCGTTAGGGCTAGTGTGGAGACTTTGTGTTTGATTTAAGACAGTTTCAAGATATTCTGAAAGGCAGAGAAAACACAAAGAGAAATGTTCTGCAGACCTCAGCACGCATTTTTGACCCAATTGGCTTCCTCAGAACTAAGGCTGAGTGATACTGGCAAAAAATATTCATCACTATATTTTTCAATCCTTTGGCAATATTCAATGTATAACTCGATATTAACTGATGATGACCCATGCAGTTTCATGCATTCTCTGTACTGCAAGGATGCCGTTTGAAGAGGTGGAATAGATTGCTTGTGCTTCCAGATATGGTAGCTACCTTCTTGGTGCATACTTTACAAAACGCCATGGTTTGCTCCAAATCCATTGTCTTAAACCCAAACCATCTCCATATCACAGGATATTTGTTTTTCTTAGTTACTAAGTCTTCATCTCTTGCTGCACTGGTCTCATGCCCCATACACAATAACACAGATATATTTGAAAACGAATCTTTAAAAAAAAAAAAAAATCTGTTTAGGCATTCCATCCACACAAAAATGGTGTTTTCACCCCCCTAAACAGAGCTTTTGGAAAACGGTGTCTAGAGTGGATAAATCTGAAGACGCCGGCTCATCGTTTTAATGTGGACAGAGAAGCCGGGGCTTTTCAATACGCTGACGTCACACAGCTAGACAATTCACGCTCTTGCTGTCACACCAAAACAGTGGTGGATGAGCGTGTCGGGCTGTTCTCTTTACTCTCTATTTTGATCGCTTGTTTTGCGTTAAATTTAGCTTTATGTAACACACAAGCATAAAAGACAAAATGTTTTCAAATTAATTCAGGTGTGAGAGACACTCTTGAACAGGTTAGAGCAAAATATTGGATTATGAGAGGCAGAGAGCTTGTCAAGCAGGTAATTGGGAAGTGTCACATCTATAGAAAAAAATGTAGGGCTATGCCAGGACAGCAGGACACAGCTCTGTTACCTAGGGATGGAGTCATTGAATCTCATCCATTTGAAACTACTGGGGTAGACGTGGTTGGGCCACTGTTTGTAAAAACCAGCAACAGCACCAAAGCATACATATATTTTACTTTTCACATGTACCGTCACAAGAGCCATACACCACACCAGTGCCTGATCAGACTACAGCGAGCTTTCTATTGGCAAGATTCATAGCAAGTAGAGGATTTTGCAGAGTGATCAATTTAGATAATGCAAGGACATTTAAAAGAGCAGATCAAGACTTAAATAGGAGCTGCGGAAACTATAGAAGTTCTTGCATGAATTTTCACAGTGTTCAAGTCATATTTCAGAGGTTCCAAACTAATTTTCAGCTTATAATAAGAACAAGAACTGTGTTCTTTCTTTTAGACATGTGATGCCTCCCCCCTGGCTGAAATGGCCCAAATATCAAGACTGGTTGTTCACCAGAGGAGAGGACAATGGGCAGAGCTCCACTAGTCCCATGATATTTGGACCAATTACAATCAGGGACAGGTATTAGAAATAGAAAAGAAAAAAGTTCTCCTTGGAGGCTCTGCGCAAAAAACACAGAGCCTGAATTGCTGCGCCTTGAGCCTTGTAAGTCGTCTCTTTGCCCTGGAATTTCTGTCATATAAAGCATCCTGAGGCCTTCACCTGGGGACTCACCACTTATTCTGATATTTGTGCAAGCACTTACATTCTTCTTGGGCACCATTACCAGCTGCCATGTGATCACCGTTGTCCTGATTTTGATGTGAACCATGAGGCAGCTCTCTGCTCAGCTCCACCACTGGCTGGTCAGGAAGGAAGTCCAGACAGTCAAAAGCTGCACAGAGCCACTCATCTTCCCTGAGGGATAAGGAGGAACACACAGATCAATGTCACAATTTCATTACCTTGACTTCATTACCATGACATAATGAAACCACTGTGAAATATGTAAAATTAGGTAAAAAACAACAACAAATGAACAATGTAAGATCGGAAGAGCACACGTCT
>OMOW01018337.1:4304-17631 GCA_900312555.1 Lamprogrammus exutus | reverse complement strand
TAGTGACTTTTTGAGTCTTGTTGGTAATCTGGAACACAAAGCCAAGACCTTCTGACTTAGTGACTTTTGTATTTGTGTCTCCAGCATAATCAGTTTTATTATGTTTTCTCCTTATGGACCTTATCATGTCATTATCCAGCGAGCTGTGCCAAATCCATCATGGTTAACCAGGCCTCAGCACACGGCCGCAGTGCTGGGGGGGGCGGGGAGGGGGGGTTAGATGCGTTAAAGTATGGGTCGTGTGAAAGCACGACGTCCTTGTGAGACTCTGTGTTCTCAGCTGCTGACTGCTGGGTGCACCTGTGAGCAAAAGAAACTCTCCTTCTCCTGCTTCAACAGGCTATAAATCATAGTGTGTGTGCACATACAGTATGGCGGCAGATTGGAGGGGAGCACGTCGGTGTGAATTCACACCAGAGGATATAAAATGTTAACAAAACCATTAGCCAGAAACCAGCCTTTGATTGTGGTACTTTATTCTGAAAGACGAGATGATTGTGTAGACATTAGGACAACGGCAGGGAGAATTTGTGTAATTTCTCAATTTTTGGCTGGGATCACATTATACATTGAGTATACAAATCATTAATGTCTCATTTTGTCATGAAATACAAGGAAAGCTGTGATGTCTTGCTGACCTTCCTAACTTTCATCATAAAGGGGAGTGTAGATAAAGGAGACAGGATTATATGATTTTAAATACCTCATATAAGAAAGCAGTCCTAATGTTTAATGCTCATATTTCAGCCTTATCAAGCACAGAAAACATACAATTTGACAGAAAAGGAGGCCTTGTACTTCACTTGAGAGCCATGCTAAACAGCAGCTGGATAGTGGGAGGACAAAAACCCATAAAGTAAACCAAAAGGATACTTTTCTACCAGCTGGACCACATCTCCAGACCCTTTTTTTTTTTTTAAAGCGAGGAATAAATCCACATTCTCCAGTTTGAATTTCACGAAACAATAAGAAGTGATGCCGATGTGCTTTTACGAGTCCATACGGTGTCCCAGTGCAGCAAAGGCCCCACATTCACACTCATTTGAGGCATTTACTGCCCAGCAACTTGACCTGAACTCCTGCGTGTAACAATGGGACCTGATAAAGAGACGTTTAAAGGGGGTCTGTGGTTGTTAAAGAATGACTTCTGCTAAATCCATTTCTGTCATTTGTAATAAAATCAACAAATTGCTAGACATAAAGAAGGAATGAGACCAAAAAAACCCCAAGTCAAAGTATTTGTCCAAAGGTCAGCCAAATGTCAATTTATTAACTTTTCTCTCTGCTAAACATAAACCCACACCAAAACATTTTAGTTGTGCAATGTCAGCAGTATTACAAAAGAGGTTTTCCTTCCACACGCTGTGCTCTGACACAGATGAATCACCTCTGCGATATTTGGCTTGAACTGTCAGGTGTTTACAACGATAACGGAGTCATGCAATGCTCTGATTCCAGCAACTTCCCCTGTTTCCAAGTGACTCCGTGATAATAAAAACAGAACCGCTGCAACATATCCAAATGGAAAGGATGGAAACTGACCTGCTTGTCTGTAATTTATAGACATAGAGTTTTTAAAGGGCCTGTTGCCACAGCAGTGGTAGCGGAAGACGGTAAATATCAATTAATCAAAGTAACAGATGAGGAAAAGTGATGTTGATGGAAATAGATTGCAGAAATCTGTTTGTTTTCAGAGTAAATTTATAGAAACGTTATCTGTGTGCACCTCCGTGACATGAGATACTTGTTCTATGATTCCATTTCATGAAAAATTAAGAAATGCTGTCATCCTCCATCTAAGGTTAAACGTGCACCTGTGATATCTCATTTATTTCAATTCTGATAAGCATGCATGTCTAATATGCAGAATTGCATGTAAAATGTTTTGTCATCAGACACAAACACTGAAACAGAGAAAGTGCTGAGGCTGCTGGTTCTTACATTCCTCAGACATTTAGATGAATGAATGAACCCATGTGTTACAGGAACTGCATTATTTTGACCTAAATCTAATTAAAGTATATTATGATCAGTGATCGCAATATTGGTGTGCATGTCAAAACACTCACTTATCACTTTCAACGATGAATACATTTCCTCTTCTGGTGAATTTCTATTATCTGTTCTCACTCCAAACTCCAAACTTACATACTTCATTTCTGCTTTCAGACAGTGTCCAAGCTGCTCTCATTCACAAATGTCACATGTCATCATTTCTGACCAGTCAACTTTGCTCCATTTGTTGAACTAAACAGCTGAAGACGGTAATCTTTGAACTTTAGAGAAGTTTTCCATCCACTTTTTGCACTTTTTTCTTAGGGATAAAATTAAGATAAAAATGTGTGAAAAAAAAGTTTGTGGATTTTGCTGCAGCCGACTCGTTTCCGTCAAATTTGCTTTTAAAGAAAAAAACATTGTGATGAAAAGTAATTAATCTGGTACAGTTCAACGGAAAAACATTTTGCCAGTATTTGTAAAACATTTCAGATAATTGCAGAGTCAATCATCTATATTGATGAACATTTTGATGGATTAAAACCTTTTTTTATTTGGACAAAATTTGCTTGGATGGAAAAGTAGTTTGTGTTACATTTCTGTTATTCTGCTTTTTAGACTCTTTCTTTTTACCCCACATCATTATGATGTTCCATCTTCATCTACCAGCACCTAGAGAGTACAAGGCGACCCAGCCCAATCTCCTATCCACATGGACGTGGAGCTTGTGAAAATGTTATGGGTTCCAATCCAATCACCAAAAGATTTTTCTGTTGCTACAAATTCTTTATAACAACAGGTATCCATTTTCAGCTCATCTCTTCTCACTGAACTATAGTGTTGTGGAATAACACTGTGCTTATTAAGTAATTTAAAGCAATACCAAATCGCCACTAACTCTTGAGGTCCAGTTAATGATTCAATAAAACTACATGGGCTCTTTACTCACAGTAGCTAAAGGTGGCGAGCAACACAGCCACACACATTTTATGCCACAACGTCATAATCCCCCATAACATTTTCTCAGTGTTGTGGTTAAACGTCTCTTGCTTTCATGTGTGTCACAATCGGGCAGTTTCGTCCCTCAGAAGATGCCGGTAACGATGCAGACCGCGGGCCCGACCCTCAATGAAAAACACATTTCTTCCTGCTTATACGCTGATAGACAAACACCAAATAAAAACCACAACCAAAGCAAACCGAGAAAAGGAGGCTCTGCTCCGTGGGAACGGGGAGAAACCATGGCCTGTGTGGTCGTAATAACGAACCACGAGTCGGCCATTTCAACAGCTGCTTTTGCTGTGGTTCTTTAATAATGTTGCCTTATATATTTTATGAATTTATTTGATTCCACAGGGAATTGAGCCAAAGGAGACTATGGACTGGTTTAATTTGACGTGCTAGGCCAAGTTACCATGTGTACGCACGTACACATGTGTGTAAGTGACTGCATGTGTATTCCTAGCATGATTCATTTGTGGTGAATAAAACCAGCTGTTTCTATTGAATGGTGGCCAAGAGCCTCATGCAGCAGAGGGAATAGACGGTGTGATAGACCACAGACTGCAGTGTTACCTAACATTGCTTGATCGTCCACTGACCATTGGGCCGCTCTGCACCAAGGTGACTATCGGTCAGATCTTGTCCCACGCCAGCAGAACGAGTCTGTCTTTGTGGGATTCAACACAAGCAAGCAACTGGCACCGAAGTCCACCTGAGAGGAAACTCAGATGTCCAGATACAGATGAGTTTATGAGGCACAGCAGAGTATTAGGGCCACTGTTGGAAAACAATTTAAAGAGAGAGATTTTGAGAATGAAGTTGTATATTTTGAGAAAAAAGCTATAATATCTTGTCGCAATGTACTGAGAATTCAAAGAAAACAGCCGAGCCCCAAAGCAATTGTTTCAATGTGGTCAATCTGGTGTTACTTATTTGAGAAGCTAACACTTAAGTATGGATTTATAGAGTGTAACTCTCTCTTTGTTTGCCCACAATTTTCTCTCCAATTATTACAACTTTATTCTCATAACCCTTCTACTTATTTTTCGAAATCACTGTGGCCCTAATATTCTGTCATGATGATGCCCTTACCTCGTGTTGTGCGGTTGTTTTCATCACGTAGGATATCATTACTATACTATTCCCACATTTAGGCATGTGGGCAAACTTTTTCTGCATAAAGTATTTATTAAATGTTGTTGTGGGATTACTATCGTTTATTTCTGGAGGAGAAAATGTTGATATGGTGTTGTCTCTGTCTGTGTGTGTCTCAAGACATCTTTTCTACATGAAAGAGCTGTGAAATGATGAACATACTTTTTTAAAGAAAACAGAAAAGAAAATAGGCAAAAATTAGTTCATTACTACATGTTAATGTGTAGCAACAGGGGCTATCTAGTCCTAAAGCCTATGGCAAACTAATCAGGCTGTGATTACATGTATGATTAGGAAAACACATTAATGCTCAAAGATTAATTATTTCTTAATCATAGAAAACAGAACTCCACAAGGTGCATTTTTTTTCCAAACCAAGCACCTGACAGATAAGTGTGTCAAGATAAGGTTTGGAGACGTAGCTTGTGTTTGAATTATTTAAACAGAGGAAAAAGTGACAAAAACAGAAAAGATATGATAATGAAAATGCAAACACACAAACTGGACAAACGTTTTCATTGTACGCGTATGTAAAGAAGCAGACTGTGTGGACTTTTCTACATTATATGATACCAAAACTCACACCTCAAACCTCAGGCAAAGTCATTTAAGCTACGCTTAACCTCAAAACATGTTGACCAGGAGAAGACAAAGTTAGCTCAAAAGCACCTCGGCGAGACGTCTGATGGTAATTGAATTGCCTGTGAAGATCTCAGTGGACAATTTTTCTTACGACAAAGACACCGAATACACAGTATAGGAAATATTGTAATATTATAGGAACTATTGTAATGAGCCATGTTGCTGCTCTGTACCAAACATCTTCATTGTCTACACATTTTCAGATTTTTGTTGCGCAGCAGTAATAAGGAAAAGCTGGCATTGCTCTCATCTCAGTTTTGATTTTTCAGTCAACATCACTACTACAATTAATAATAACGATGAAGATGATCTCTCCAGAAATTGGCACAGGCTGCTTTGTAAAGAAGAACGAAAAATGAGGCATCAAATATGAAAAATAAAACCTGACTTACCACATCAACAATGGACTGTGGCTTGGTTTTGAAAATGTTGTGAAATTAGGCCTGGATAAAGCTGAAAAATGTCAACAATTGCCAAACTGCTCAATAGTTTTCAACTCTGGAATGCGATGTGTTGGACAAAGGTTCTAAAGTAATCTACAAGGTCAGGTCAATGAGAAGACACAATCAGACATATTGGTGGGCAGCCTCTGACCACTTTGTGTGAAGAGGCTCAAGAGAACATCTTAAACAAGGGAGAGGAGGTTTCAGCAGCTGTATGTTTGAAACTTAAGAGCGATGTTTCCTCTGATGAATTATGCTCACATGCAACAAATCAACACATTGGACAATGTTACTTATTGATACATTTTTGTTCAATGCCAACATTCAACTTGTGGCTTCAAAAGCACGATTAAGGTTGAATGGTTAATGTAATGCATCTAAATCCATTGGTTGAGATTGTGGTCACGGGTCGAGTCCCAGTGTGAGTAAGGACATGAACCCTAGTCGACAGTATCAAAGCTCCTTGTGCTTCTACCCACCACTGTGACCTAACCCAAAACGTTTTTGTGGTGTTTTACGAACGTAACACTACTTCTTGCTTTGGCAAAGAAAAAACATTGACAGTAAATGTTTATCACTACTGCAAATCAGTTGCGTATGAACGTAATTCTTAGGAGACAGGCTTGTCAAGGGTCTTCAACTCTCAGCTCTCTTCTGTAAGTTCTCCCCATAGCATTATTTCAAGCATTGTGGGGGAAATGTGGCTCCAATTTGTATACCATTGTAGTTTCAGCAACGCAGCAAATTCACTCAGAAAAAACATTTCCACTACTGGTGGCACTCTGTGTTCAGAGTTGCTACAGTATGCAAGCTACTTCCTTGCAAACCTATGAGAGAGGTGGACTCCACCGCTCACAAAAAGTGTCTGATAAAAGTGTTCGGTAGTCTTTTTTTTCTTACAGATTTTTGTGTGTTTGTTTGTTTTCAAAAAAACATCTGAAATTTGAATCATTTTGCGGCATTTTACCTTTATTTGACAGGACTTTGGAGACAGACAACACTGAGAGAGAGTCAGAATGTCAAAGGTCCCCAAATGGAATAAAACCAAGGAAATTGCAAATGCAATTACATTTGTAATAGTGCATTTAATGCTCTCTGATGAATTTCATACATGAGGTGCTAAAGTAAACAATTTTCTTACTTTTGTGTTCTCTCTCTCCACATGAATGATGTTTTTCAGATGATTTTCTCTTTTGCTGTTTCTCGCTGTCATTCACTTTTATAAATCTACACACTGATTCAAAAGACTGACTGAAAAGCTTCAACACTTACTATCTTCATTGGATCTGATGGTGGGGGATCATGAATACTGAACATCTGTGGGAGAGCATCTGCCAAATACCATAAACATAAATATTTGCCAACAAAACTGTGTTCCAGTATCCCTTAATAAACTGTCATGCATCTTAATATTAGTTTTATCATTATTATTATTAGTAGTAGTAGTAGTAGTTGCAGTAGTAGTAGCAGTAGTAGCATTACGCCATCAGTGACGCTTAATGGGATGCTCAGTGGTTGTGTCTGCTTTGTAAAGGCAGGAATGTAAATCTAGAGGGATTAGTGCGGACACGCCGGGCTGTAAAGCCTTCAGTGGCTCTCTGAGGGCTCTGGCTGCAGTGCGTAAAGTTTGGACGTAACTCCAGACGCACCGCGCAACAGTTCGCATCTCACAGGCTCCCATGTGCGTCACCTCTGTGGGATATCTGACAAGGGTTTTCTCCTCTCTACTTTGACGCGTGGATCGCTGATACATGAAACCACAGTCGCGTTGCTGATGTTACGACGCTTTCCTTAAACAGATCGTCTGTCCCGGAGCGCAACGGGGACATGGGTCAACTTTATGGCGCGACTCTTTTACCATTTGGCGCTATCTGTGTTGTGTTCCTCTGGGGATCCGGTGCCAGCTCTATCAGAGCCACGTTTGGAGTGGACACCTCTAGGTAAGTCTCACACACTCGAATAGTGGGTCATCGTAGATGAATTCTTAGACGACTCCATATATCATGAATGTCTCGGAATGAGCAGAAGCCAATTTCATCAAAAATGCGTTTGACTCGTGATGTGGTAAAATGACAACGGTTGTCATTGTGAAGCAAACCAAACAAAAATCAGCAGTAGCTGCAGGGAAAAGTTCATTTTTCATCTTTAACTACCATGTCGAGATTTAAAGATTAATGTCAGACTAAAACGTTTTGTAAATCATCCGCGACAACCTGTTTAAACAGGCAGATTTTCTCACACACATTACCTAATTTGTTTCGGCATCAAATTTAAATTAAAACAATCGCTTAAAAATCAGATATGTACAAAATGCTGAAACCATAAGCATGACGCTGCTGCTGTGAGCGGGGACCCTTCTGTGAACCGCTACGGCGCGTCTGATCTAATGTGATTTCCAAGGAAATACAAATGGGCAAAGGGAAACTCCAAATGGTTGGAATCGGTCGCGGTGCGGGGAGCCAAATGTTATTTGTGCTCAGACATAACATGACAGATGTTATTAAGGTGGCCTGAGAGAGGAGGTCACGGGTGTGAGGAGAGGATGTGAGGAGCACATGCACCCAATATTGTGAGGAGGAGGAGGAGAAACCGCTGAGGATGACTCGAGCAATGAGCAGGTTAAAGCCGACGCTCCCATGTGACAGTGTGACGTTAAAGTGCTTCTCGTCTGTTTTGGTCATTTACACTTTGACTTCACGGGAATAAATGTACATTTCGATTTATTGTGTTTTCAGGATTAACTTTAAACTCATCACATTCTGTTATGACGGGATGAAAACACATACTGCCGTGATTGATGGCCCTGCTGCTTACATAAACACTTGGAGCAGCCCCATTATGGCCCGCGGGGTTGGCATGGTGTTGTACATGACCAAAATATTTTATATCAATGAAACCAGAGTAGCAGTTTTTACATACTGTATATCATTTAAGTACTGACCACATCTGTTCTCGAATGTCACAACATACTGTCATAATGTTAACATCATTTTGCTGCCCCCCACCCCCCCACACCTTAATTATATCATATACAGAAGAAAGACAAATCTAAGTTGAGGTGCCACCTTAACCCAAGAGAGTGGAGCACATTACTCAGGTTTACTCACTGTGCCCATATAATAGGGTCAAAACTAAGCACAGTGAAGCAGCTTTTCTGGAACAAACTTCCAACTCATCTGAGGTCTGCTCCAACTCTTAGCTACATTTTCACTTTCATCCTCTCCTTTTAATTGTCTTTTGAATAAATCTATAATTTTAATGTTTTTGAATTGCCTTTGTGTCTGAATGCTGCTATATACAGTAGTATAGCTAAACTTTCCCTGCCTTGGATTTGATTGGCAACTCCAATGTGTGTATCACAGCCCTGCTGGATGAGTGAGTTGTGTTTTGTCCCTTTCTTTTGTCAGGACGGACTGTCCAGAAAACAAGATCATAACAGTGGAGTATCCCTGTGTCAGAGCTGGAGGGAAAAACAGCACTTGTTTCCGGTAAGGCACCCAAACTCTCCGTTTGAAACAGTGATTCCTGGACTAATCAGGGTTGTGAGCAAAGTAGGTCACGGGCATGACTGAGGTTACTATCAGGTCCTGTTGGATATAATGTGTCCAAGCCATAAAAGGAAATGATGAACTACAGTACATGCTACATTTATAAACTGGTATTTTGCTGGCTGGTTTCTCCCAAGCACCGATTTGCTCAAGGACACTCTAGCAGCTCAAGAGGCTGTTGGTGCCCATTGTACATGTTATGAATTGATCTCTGTAATCACCAAACTGCCTAGACACCTGATTTCCAAATCTCTTTACACTTAAGCCCCCTTGGAAACTCAATATATCCATTGGAGAGACAAACAACCATTTCCTGAGGTTCATCATTCAGACTGTGAAAAACATGGAGGTTTCAGTCTGTTATAGTGTCTCCATTTGCAAACCAGTAACCTTGATTTCTCATTTTCAAACTATTGTAGATCCAACTTATCTTGACTTCCTTTCATTCTGTTTAATCACTAATCCATAGTGGAACACAGATTAAATTTACCATTATTCATTTTAACTCAATTTTGCTCTTTGGTTTTGTTTGAGTGTCAGTCTTTATAACAGACAGTTTTACTTGAACCAAAATGCAAAATTTCCATAAACTGCAATTCCCATCTACACTGAACAGAATTCCACCAGCCTGGTTTTGTGGCCATAAAAGAAGACCTTTCTCAGCTGGGGTCCTGAACTAAAAACACTTAAGAAAGCTTCTCCCACTTGGAGTCAGGCACACCTGCATGAAGTATAACCTAACACACAGATGAACACTGGACTCAAAGGAGAGGATGTGATTACTTGATTTATTCAGAGGAAGACCTGAACAGTGACCTCTGACCCTCCTCTTTGGAGGCATTTACAGGACTAAAATCAGATTAATTTCATACAATGATAAATGAAGACACACGTGTTAGATAAAGAAAATGATCAAAAAACTATCAGAATTATTAGCCAAAAAGAGTGTTGCTTGTTTGTAATTCATACAAGGTTGTATTACAACAAAAACATGTGGAAAATGGGGATGTGACCCAAGCTTTGAAAGGGAAACACAACATATTTCTTGGAAACATAATGTCTCTCACTCTTGCTTCTCTTCCTCTGTGTCTATGTTACACACAGCTTCATGGGGTGCAGTTCATGAAAACATTGTCATCCTATTGTACAAGCATCTTGAAACACAAGTTTAAAAAAATCATGAGAATAATGTATGGTGAATTCATACTCTAAGCACGATATATCACACGGCGCAGGAGAAAATCAAAGTGAATCACTCATTCTGACATTTAGATAACTTTCTTCTAAAGCCCAACTTTGGCTTGGATTTGGGTGTTGGCGTAAGAGGAGCCCTTAAAAATGAGGCACCAGGTCTGGTGTGAGTCCAGGGGATCCGATCTGTTTACTGTCAAGGTTTGACTGTTACAGGCTCTGCGTCTTGTTTAATTTTTGGCTCCACATGAGATGTGTGGTGCTGGAGGAGATGGATTAGATGAGTTTGTATTCTCCTCGCATGTTTCTCAGGGCCGTTTGCTTGAGAGTGTGACCATATTGATCTCTTATGTCCATAAAACTGTACATTAAGTTTGATATGTTTTCACTGAGAGCTGTCTGAGGTCATGTCCATCACAGTCCATATTTCTATTTTGACAGACAAAAAGTGGAACAAAGGTGTTATTTTCTCTAGAAGGATGCGTCGTAATCCTGTTAGTGACATTCCCACATGAAGAAACATGGAACTTGGAGACTATAATTGATGTAGGTTGCACTGCCCAGTTGTTGTTAAGACTCAAAAGGAGAATGTAGCAACGTTTTTGTAGGGTTTCACACTAATTGTTTTTGTCTGATTGTGGTTTGAACGCGATTTTGAGCAAAGCAGACTGGAATGTGATGGTAGTATGGAGTTAAAGGTTTTCTACTTGGCTGTCTAAGCAGGCTGGCTTACATTTGGAAGGCAAAATCAGTCAACTATACTTCAATTAAGGGGCATACAGAGAGCACATGCCTCCACTGATGAGGTAACTTTTTTTTGCAATGTAAACTTTTACCAGTTTCGCAAAATTTTTACCATCATTATCTTGAAATCAGATGTGTAAAAATATTTATCATGTTAATTATTTGCAGACTTCTGGATCTGCAGCATGTTCATAACTGTCGAAAATTTGACAAAATCATTCCGTGCATAGAAATCTGTCAGTTAGTTTTTGTGAATGTTTGTATGAAAACATTTATCACCTCCACAGCTGATGTCATGAAAGTAACTGCAATGCCTGTAGGTGCTTAGACACTGTGACAAACAAACAGACTGCTGCATGTTGGGGCATTGAGGAAATTGGGATCAGGTGTGCAGACAGGTGCCAGGTGTCAAAGAGCCAGAAACTGCTGTGGAAAATGACCAGAAATGTCGCGGGGTCAAATAGAATTCACAACAAGTTGGGGAAAACAACCACAGTGCGAATAAATCAGCAAGTAGATGAATAAATGAACAACAATCAACATTAATCAGAAATGCTCTGTTTTGTCCTGTATACATTTTTATTTGTTGAAAGATTCAAGAGCAATGCAAACACTGAAATTGTGCATCAAATTATCACAAAAGATCCTTAGACACATTTACTGTCCCAGCAAATTATCATCCATCACAGATTTTCTTTATAGGGAAACAGGAATAATTTGCATACTTAGTTGTCATTATTTAGTTTGGACTCTATAGCTGTAACCCCCTATAGGATTACTCAAATCCAGACAGTTTCGAATGCTCTGAGCTGTGTCCATGAAAAATGTCCCTGAAATGAGTAAAATGTTCATTAGTATATTTTGTCGCAAACATATGAAATCCAGCACTAATATTTGAATTCATTCCAGTGTGTGAGATGAGTGTGTGCAATGAAGTAATGAAAATTCTATATTTTGTGACACAAATAACGTATCTTGTTATCATTAATTTTATGACTTTAAATATTACTACTTAACCTGTGTGCAAGAAGAATGTTCTGGAAATTAGTATAATTTTCATTAATGTCTCTTTTGTCACCAAGCACATATCATCCGTACAGACTGATTTTTAAATTGACTTTGATTCATACATCAGAAAATCGAATACTACTCATACAAATTAGGAGGAATGACTCTCAAACTGCAACAAGTGCTCTAACCTCTAATCCTCCTCATCTGCCGTAAAATATAATTAAGTCATTGTGGACCTTTAAAGATGCTAAGCTGTAGCACATCTAATTATTTCTGTCTCATTTGTGTCCATTGTTGCATTTTGTTTACCTAAACCCTCATAAACACAGGTATTGGATATGGGCCTCTTAAAAAGGAAGTCAAGTCAAGTTAAATCAAGTTTATTTGTATAGCCCAATATCACGAACAATGTCTCAAAGGGCTTTTAAGGCCCACGCAACAAACGGTTCCCGACACTGCCCAAAGCTCTCAAGGAAGACAATGAAAAACTCCCAAAACACCTTAACGTATGAGGAAAAATGAAGGAACCTTTCAAAGAGATATTCCCTCTCCTTGAACGCCGCAATTGGAGCCGTAGGTGAAGAGGCTGTTAATACAAAATGTATATATGTTGACAAAAAACTGAACAGGGGATCACTCAAGACCTCTAGTGTGAGTGTAGCATTAGTTGTAGATATATGGCACATTTTCCACATATCGACATAAGACAGCAAAAGTCTCCACTATTACCTAGACAAACACCCTTTTACATGAAAGAAAATTCTGGTGTTGTCAAATTTATTTTCATTTCTTTAAATAATAATCAGATCAGTAGGAGATCAAATTACTCAATGAAGTGCAACGGTTGCAGTGCAAGGATGCTTTGACATGGATATTAATGAGGTTTGTCACTCAGGATAATACAACGAGTACCCGAGGGGAATCAGTTACACTTTCCAGCGACTGAGACTGAGGTGTATTAAAATTATAATAACTATCTGACCCAGACCTGGTTTCTTTATATAAACTACCTCAGGCTGTTACAGTCCATTTCAGCGAGCTCATGAGAACGGCTGCTCGGTCAAGCAGCCTAATCATCTTTACCCGGAGCTCTGCTATAACATTTTCCCATCACTTCTGCTTTTCTTCTCTTATTGCTTTACCCAGCAATTCTCTCCCATATTCAAACAGGATGAGGAAAAGTAATATTTATAAATGGAGTTTTGATCCAACATGACATGTTAGCCGTTTGGAAAAGGTCGCACCTACCTGTAGAGGGGAGGCCTAGTTGCTATCAAAACAGTAAGGCAATTACGGTACTTAAATAATGGCAGAAGTTAAGAGCTTGCTTGACTCTGTGAGGAATTCCTCTCTGATGTTTTACAGAATTCTGATTGGGATATCTCTAAAAATGAATGCATTGCCCTTCTCTCGTCTGATGGTGGCAGATCTCCCAGTCTCACCATTATCTTGCTAAACGCTCAGAATGTAAATGTAATGTCTCTTTCTCAGAGGGCTTTGCGGTGTTGCGCAGAAGTAAAAACCCACGCAGCTCTCTCTCCATCAAAACAAAGAGCGGCCAGCCGCAGGTCTCCTACGTCTGCACTGTGGTTTTAA
>OMOW01018316.1:1309-19925 GCA_900312555.1 Lamprogrammus exutus | reverse complement strand
TGATTCTAAACACATTGCTCAGCATTTGAAAGATTTTACTGTGACATTTCTTCCGTGGATCCTCTAAAAATGACATCAAAATCTTTCAAATGCTGAGCAATGTGTTTAGAATCACTGCATTACCACAAGACATTATCACAAGTGGGTGTCATAATGGAGCTGCAGCAATAATGCAATAACTGTAATAATTTTGTACTAAAACAAAATGAAGAAATTATAGACATTTTAGTGGGTTATTAGAAAGATATGACACAGTAGATTTGAGACTTTTAGTGGAACCGCTTTTGGAAATGGAAAGAAGGAGAAATCAAAACATTGCCTTTTATTCCATACTTTGGGTCAGAGTCTGGATAGCTCAGTTGGTACAGCCGCAGACTTTTGCTCTCAGGGTCCAGGGTTCAAATCCCTGCTTTGGTGTTGTTGTTTTCACCAGCTTCACCCTGAAGTGCTGATCATTAAGGTGCAATTTATATATCATTTCTATGCTTGAAATCAAATGCAGGTTATTTATCCTACTACAGTACATCAAGTATACAGACTTGGCTTGCCACCGTATTTGATGAAGCAGGGACAAGGGAGATGGTGGCTCTCTGTATCGGTCCAGAGTTTCAACTTTATCAGTGTTAGGTGAGGGTTATGGTTATGCTTTGGATAAGGGTTGGATTTGAATTCTGGCAGTTTGGATGTCAAAAAAAACTTCCATATAGCCACTTCTGAAAGTTCTTGCTGATCAAAGGATGTATGCTGATCAAAACTAATGATCCTCAATATGAGCTAACCACCCATTTTTAAAAATGCACTCAAAAAAGATGTGATGGATAAAAAGTTTTTTCAAGACATCTGATGTCATGACAACATGGATGTTGTGCTTGCAGCACAAAACTATATGATATTATTAGTAAAGTCAGTGTTGCAATAATTCCCTTCACCTGTTTTGCTGGATAGAAAACTGATCCAGTAATGATAAACCATCTGAATACTTCACGTGTGAATATTTAACAGAGTGTGTTAATGTTGTCTTGTTCACCAAAGGCAAGGAGTATGGAATCACTCCACCCATCAACATGACCTTGTCACAATAGAGTCTTACTAACATTATCAGACAGTTCAAGAACTATAAGAATCAGAAACGGATAATACCACTAAGAACTATCTCACATACTACTGCTACATTTACTATTATTTAAACATACGCAATATGTCTTAATCCTATATATGAGAGGAGGTAGGCTAGTGAGCATCTGTGTTTGCGCTTTAAAAGTAAATTATCATTAGGTTAGACATAAATCCTGGACATTACTTCACCCAAATGATGTGGAAATAGAGCTTCGATTTACAGAGAGAGAAAATGAAGTGACACTATTTCCAGAAAGTTAAACAAATTTATAAAATATCACTTACTATTATTTGGCATATCTAAGAATTTGAGTAAAGGTTTAGTTAAGTTGAGAAAATATTTCAGCAAGAGCATAATTGTTTCACTGTCAGCTGTGACCTTTGAACAACCAAGTGACAAATTCATACATACATAACACAAATCTAGCAAAACAGCAAAAAGTAAAAACTCCTCAGGAAGACGGCTGGAGACACTAATTTAACACCCCTTGTGTTTTTTAATATAGCAGCACAAACTGGTTGGTTGATAAGCAGCAGTGTGCTTTGTTTTACAGGACGTTAAAGTGTCACATACATTGACATTTTTTCATATTCCTTCAAGGAGGCCAGAGCAACAGAATCATAGGAGGTTAGCCAAGCACAATCCACTAAATGTTCTATGCCAATAATAAGAAAGGATTTTAACAGGGTGTGCACATACACATAGTGACAACTGTGTCATATTAAGCATGAACTAAAGATGAAAAATCCATAGCTTGCACTGTCATAAAAACATCAAAAGGTTCTGCATCATTACCTGTTCCTTTGCCTTAACTCCTAACAAATTGAATGTAAATCTCTTTTGTGTTGAGATATCCCGCTACCAATAAACAGGACCAACAACACAGAATCCTTTACAGAGGTAAGAAACATGCAACCCAAGACAAAGGGGTATATATATATATGACTCCTCTATCTATTTATAATCTCTTTATAAATAGATAAGATAAGACAGTAGAGTCCAACAGACAATTGATTTTGTGGACAGATTGTGTTGGGTTATCTGTCCCTGCTGGCATTAGGTTTGCCTTAGATCTTGTGACGTACAGAGTACTGTACATCACATGATCTAGGCAAACATACGCAATGATACACAATGCAAATTCAGCCAGCTAGTCAGTCAGCTGTATAAATACAGTCTCTGTGAATATTCATCAGATCAGAAGACAAAAGGTCAAACAAGCTGATACACTGTGGATCACCAATTAGATAAGCCAAGACTTTGCTAACCACACTTTGAGCACAGACAGTAAAATTCAGTGCATTTTTCTAAAGGCATAAGTCATCAGTCATGCTGCTGCTCTGCCTTGCCGTCTTTGGCCTCACAGCCAGCTCTCCCTCTGCTGGGGCGCCAGCGTGGGACTCTGTTTCTGGGCTGGAGTCGGTTTTCACTGAGTTGACTAGGAACAAGTTGCTGCTCATCTCCTTTGACGGCTTCCGCTGGGATTATGACAGAGATGTGGAAACTCCTCACCTGGATAAAATGGCTCAGGACGGGGTGAAGGCAGCCTATGTAACACCTCCCTTCCTCACCCTCACTAGCCCTACGCATTTCACCCTGCTCACAGGTACACACAGACATACACAGATAAATCTGGGGGTATTTTTGAGGTGGACTCCTCCATCTATTAATCTTTTGTAACCGTTTGTCACTTATTGAGGGTTGTGGCAGAAATGTTAGATCGTGAATCTGGGGATCTGACAATGCAATCAGGGGCTATGTCCTTTCCTTGGAATTACATCAAACAAATGCATTCTAGAAAAATAACTGTTTTATTTAGTATGTATTTCATGATGATTACACCCGTGGTAAGAGGTAGAGAGTGGTTATATTGTAATCACTCTTCACCCTTCACAGTGATAACTCAGTGTTTACTGGATTTGGATCAAGCTTGGCCGGGTGTTTGGGTTTAGGGTCAGGACCTTCGCTTTTGATATGTTTTCAAATCGGTTAAAGGGCAAGGTCACAGGGCAAGGTCAAATTTTCAGCCCAATGGTAACGCATAGAGAATATACTGAAAGCATATACTATGGAAATGACATAAAATATAGGCATACATTGAATTAGACACTTGGATATGACTATTTTTGGTGTTATTTATTAAATGAGTATGTAGGGTGACAATAGAGGAATTTACCTCACATATTATAAGTTAAGTATTTGGCACATCATTCATGATGGAATTTCTCACTCTTCACTGGCTTAATCTCTGCAAATGCTATATATTTTCTAATGCTGACATCATCTCATTTATAGTCAAGGTAGGGAAACTGGCAATGCTGGTATGCTGTGTGTTTTATGTATTAAAACTATTGGCAACTTTCCTGCCATAATTTCCATCATCTTAATTGCTGGACATTTTCCAGGTCTTAATTTGCCTAATAAAACAATCGGTGATAACAATTGCATTGAAAAAAAACAGACACAGCACAAACTGCAAGGCACTCAGAGGGGGCATACCTCCAACAAAGACCAATTTGTTGTATCCAAAATCTCCATCTCTTATGGCTTTTCAGCTCTAGTGTTGTGACCATTACATCTGTTTCCCCTCTTCACCAGGACAATACATAGAGAATCATGGCGTAATCCACAACATGTGGTTCAACACGACCACTCAGGAAAAGAAGCAGTACTATATGACTCAATTTGTTGATTCCTACTGGGACAATGGCAGCTTGCCCATCTGGATAACAGCGCAGAGACAGGTGATATCAACCTCAATATCTGTTGTCAAGCTCAATCTTATCTGTGTTTCTGCCTGCCTAACTCAAGATTTCCTGTACTTTCTATAAGTAGAGTCGATGTATCCATGAAAGCCTTTATGTAAACGTAATCTGAGGTACATTTTTGAGAAGAGCTACTTGTCTTCTCTTTTCCTTAATATTTCCATTCCTCTTCCAGGGACTAAAAGCAGGCTCTCTGCATTTCCCTGGCACTGCAGCAACCTACAAAGGAGAGACTGTGCAGATGAGGAAAGTGGAACCTTTTCTGTATGACCATTCTAATGAAACAGATTGGCGGTTGAACATTGACAAAGTGATTGGAGAGTGGTTCCACCAACAGGACCTTGAGTTTGTCTCCTTGTACTTTGGAGAACCAGACAAGGCTGGTCACAAATATGGACCAGATTCTGCAGAACGCCGGGAGATGGTCCGACAAGTGGACCGTACAGTGGGCTACATTCGGAACAAGATCCAAGAACATGGCCTTACTGACCAGCTCAATGTTATTATCACTGCTGACCATGGGATGACTACAGTGCAACGAGGTGGATTAGTTGATGAGATCCTCCTCTCCAAGATCCCTGGATTCAGCTTCAGGGATGTCAAGTTTCATCTGGTCGATTATGGTCCTACTGGGATGTTGCTGCCCAAAGAGGGAAAGCTGGAGAAGGTCTACCAGGCCCTGAAAGGAGGCCATCCTCACCTTCGTGTGTATAAAAAGGAGGAGATGCCGGCTAAGCTGCACTACAGTAACCATCCTCGCCTTCTGCCCATCATCCTCATCGCTGATCCTGGATACGTAATCAATGGGGTGAGACTATGCACAATCACTCCAAGGCCACATTTACACTGATCGGTTCATGTGGTTCACAGTGCAGTTTTAAAGAGGAATTTTAATCCTAAATATCAAAACTCTTGTCAGTGGTGGAGACATTTTGGAAAAAACTCTTTGTAAAATGTTATGTTTATTATTAATTTTAATTTACTCTATTAAAGTGTTATAGGCTTCTCATAAAGAGCAGTTGCAATACAAGGATGTAGTCAAACAAAATGCACTAAACAATACTGTTCGTTTATCTCCATACAAAGTTCTTCCCTTTTCAGTTCAACAAAGGAGAGCATGGCTTTGACAATGAAGTGATGGATATGAAGCCTTTCTTCAGGGCAGTGGGTCCTGACTTCCAGAAAAACCTGGAGGTAGGACCTTTTGAAACAGTAAACGTGTACCCACTGATGTGCCATCTACTGGGGATAAAGCCAGAGGTCAACGATGGACACTTGGACAAAACAAAACACATGCTGGTTTCTGAGAAAAACAACAACAATCACGGTGAGACAATCAGCTGTGTAGCTGTGGCATCGCTATAGAGGTCATCACGGGTCAATTCGTCATCACAAAGACCAAGCAGGGAACCAATTTATATTCAGTTGGGCACCGTTATATTGCCTCGGCTCTCTGGTATGTGTGTCAGTATGTGTTATGCCTGTGTGGATTGGAGTGAATCTGAGCAGACTCCCTATCAGATCTGACCACATGGTGCATCACACTCACCACAGGAGAAATAATGCTTTTTGAGGTGAGATAGAGAGGGGGAATTTAAGTGCAGGACTTTTTTGCCGAAAAAGTTGAAAGAAATGCTGCTTGTTAATTTGTGGAGCATTATTCTGCTGCCAGTGTTGGTGTTCTCTCTCTGTTTCGGTCAACCACATTTTGGATCAGGCATAGTCATCCTTAGGTCAGACCCAACTGTCCTCAGGTCCCTTTTGGGTGGGGTCTCTTTTTTTGAAAATGAATTTATGCCTGTCATGTTTGGGTAAGTTTTCTACAGGACTCTCTCCAAAATATTGGACCAGTGATGACCTCTATATCCCAGATGTTGTGTTATTTATTTAGGTTATTTAACAGGCATTTTTACAATTAGGAATGAACAGACAATTGAAAAAATGCAGCATTTACATCACAGAGATTAATGCCTCCTGCAAACTGTGTGCTGTGTGTACACTATATGATAGCGAACGTCAAACAAATTGCACAATAAAGCATGCCAGGCTTATTAATGCCTGGTGAATGGCAGTGCTGCAGTAAGCAGGGAAAAACCTGTCACCTATCTAGTTGGTTTATAAACTTTAGTCATCGGAGCAGTAACATTTGGTCATAAATTTCTCAAACTTGAAAGCGGACTTGCGTACGCCACTCTCTGCGCAAACGTTGGGATTTATAAAGGCAAACTTTAAGCGACAATGTGCCTGATACACCACATGTGACAAACGAGCACAGATGTACAAATGTACACTATTTACATACCAACCCGGTCAAGGCCCCGCAAGACGCAAAGGCCAAGCCTGAGAGGCAGAAGGGCTGCTTGGGAGCGTCCGCCACACACAAGACTGACTCAAGAAAACAGAGAAAGGCGCAAGACGCAAAGGCCAAACCCGTGAGCAGAGTGGTCACTCAACCCACATGCTCCCTGTCATGCATGTTTGAAAACCTCCAACATGAGGCAGACCACTTGTGCGTAATTGCCGGTGAATCAAATTGCTTGCACACCAGGTGTTTAAAGTCAGGTAGGAGCGGCACCTGCACCAGCGTGGGGCGAACCTCCATGTCCTCCTCAAACCGAGAGGCAGGTGCCTCCACTGAGGGTGTTTCCAGGGAGGGCAACATCCAGAGCCCTGGTTGCCCTGCCAATAACCTCTTTAAAACGGCAGGCTAACTAGGTGCCACCTGCTATTTGCCCATCGGATAAGTCATCGTCCTCAGAGGAGAAGACAGTCTCTACATCCACATCCTCTGAGTCATCTCCCTCCCCCATTAACATTGAAGTAGGGGGAGGAAGGGGGTTAGCATGAAGCTGGTCTTCTATCGCAGGCCCCCTAACTCTAGGGAAAGGCAGGGGAAACTGCCACGGCCTTGAACACTCCCCTTTTCCCCTTGTGGCTTCAGTCATTTTCCCAATTTTCCCCCTTGACACTTCAGGAAGAGGGGAACCAGCCAGCTTCACTCCAAAAAAGCAACAACGGGCCTCTCTGGTACGTGCAGACATGAAGTACATGAAGTAGCGTTAACATTAGGTAACTGTTACATGACTTTTGTGGAGATTCGTTCACTTGAGCCAATCTCTGGTGCTTTGCATTGCGGCTTGCTGACAGTGATGGTCGCTTCTTCTTCCGCATGATGCAAATGGTTTATCTTTGGAAAGGAATGGGGCTTGTTTTTTGCTTGAGAGATGTTCTCCAACATGTTCTCTAAGTGGTGTGTTCTCAAATTAGTTCCGGACGGAGCATGTCTTGAAAAGTAGTTCCGGCTTCCATTCATGCTGCTGATTGTAGGAATGGTGCACGATATGGATGGAACGTGCGTTGAAAAGTAGCTCCGGCTTCCATTGATTAAAAATACAAATAAGAAATGAAACTTCTAATCGAGTATTTATATGAATGAAATGAAAAGCACTCTATGCAAATGTTAGACCCCTGATCTAATGTTTTTGACAAGTTTGGAGGCGATTGTAGGAATGATGCACGTTCACACGTTACTCCACACAAACAAACAGATACACACTCTCCAATTAAGGTAGTATGATGGAGGGAATAGGTGGAAATGGACCAAAAAGTTTTTTTTTTTTAAGTTTAGCTTTAGGCAGATTTGGGAGTTAAGAAATCTTGATCATGGTCAATCATCATAGTCACATGTTCTGTTCAAGATGAACCATACTTGATTACCACAGAGTTTTATGGTCCCATTTACATTCCCTTGTGCTTCAACAGTTTTTGCTCATTTCCTTATCACCTTAGGAGGAAATAGCTTTGAATAGGTTACTAGTTGTAAGACAGCTTTGAAGGACATCTCTGGGAACATTTGAGGGTGAAAGGCTGATTCCCAGGTGTTGAGGGTCTGGTGTGACAATGGAATGCCCCCTCTGGTAAAGCACATCTGATTGCTCATGGCCTCAGGGGTGAAGGCAGTGTGTTGAGGGACGTACAAATTGCTTAACATGGCACAATTGTATTGTCAATCACGTGTCATCAGTTATCTACTGATCAGATCAGATAACTTACTTTTGCGTTAAGATAAGAGATTGTAATATCTCATCACACAGGGTGTATTACATTATCTAACAGCTGTAAAGTCCTTTCATATCGTAAGTGTTTAAGATTGTTGCACCTAGAAACAAGTCTGCTGATCAAATCTTAAGTTGTTAAAAGCATCAACCTCCTCTGTCTGTGAATGTCCTTTTATCTATTCATTTCATTGCTTATTTGGTTGGTCAGATGTCTCAACTGTCTATCTGTGTGTTATCTGTCTTCAGCTCCTGCAACCCAGTTTGAAGTGGTTGTCGGTTTATCAGCAGTGACTGGGTTTCTGGTTATGGTGTTCGTTGTCTTCACGTCCTACACCATGTGTAAAAGACGTAAAGCAGAAAGGAGGTAAAATGCTAAAATATTATTATAAATGTGTTGTTTTTTTAAAGCTTACATATGTAGGTTAATATATGAGCAACATGTCATGTCCTTTTCCATTGTCCTCGCCAAACCACCTTCATCCTATTACATAATGTGACACAATATGCTGATATTACCAAATCATCACATGTGTAATAATCAGTGTTAATCAAATAAAACACCAACAAAAACCACATCTTAATTTCACTAATCTTTGTAAACTCTCTGTAAACCGATTGATTCTGTCCTAACAATTAATTCATTTCAGTATGATCGTTGTTTGATGTGCAGTATTGGAGGGTCAGCGATCTAGTATTAAAGCGATAAGATGAATATCTGGCATGTCAAATTTTGGTCGGTCTGCTGTCCGATTTCTCCACAATTCACCATGAAGCTAACCAAGTGTGCCTGCGCAAGCTGACAATAACAAAATGCATTGTGCAAGCATTTACACCTTGCAGTAACATGTTTTTCAGTATTCAGACAACGTGTCTAGAAACAGATTGCATGTTATTACAAGATGTTAATGAGGCTAAAGATGCTGCCAAACCTCATCAACTTTGCTGACGTGTAGGTCTCCACTCTGTTATGTGGCTGTCCCTCTCTCGTGCTCTCTCACTCTCTCTCTTTCTGTCTTCTCTCTCTGTCTGCAGTTATGAAGAGAAACATGCTGCTACTGAAGGGATGAAGCAAACTACTTTCTGAGAAGTCCTACTGAACAAGTTTAATCTTCTGCTAAGAGATGGCAATAATTCAATAGTTTTATTTTTAGTACACTGCAGTACAACATTTTGATTTATAGCAACATGTGTTTATTCACGCACATATTCAAAACAGCTCACCTTAAACAAAATAATGGAAAAACATTGCACTGGCATTATAACTCTATTAGCATAATGTGACAAAAACAGAGACCCCTTTATATTTACAGATAATGTGATATGCACGTGCTTCCTATTGACACTACATTACATTAATAATTGCACTTGCAGACTATAGCTGGACAACAGTGTATGTAGATGCTCAATTGCATGGTTTGTTGGCTTATCTGTGTACAGTAGTTGGCTTTTCTGTTAAAAGCCGATCCTGTGATCTATATTTCTCTATTTGAACTCAGTTACTTAATTAAAAGTGCAGCAAATTATTTATTGACAATACCATTTATTAGTATTATTACTCAATTAACACAGGCCAGGAGTGTGTGCAGAAAAGAATGAGAAATGCTAAACCATCACCATTAAACACCTTTTGAAGAAGGAAAGAAATTGCTTTGTCCCTCTCAGTGATTGTGATTAAATCGCGTGGCTTGCAAGCGTGAGTGTGTAAATGAACAGGTCTAAATTGTGCTGTTACGCACAAAAGTGTTTGTATTGGCAGGAATGAATAATACAATAAACTAAGTAATGTCTAAAGAAATACAAAAACGTGTAATGTGAAAATATGTTGGAGATGTGCTAGCGCTGGCAATGGACAAAAAACATTCCAGTTATAAACTGTAATCATATTCACAGGAGTGTGTTCACAACAAGGAGTGCTGACAAACCAGGGTGGGGGGTGCTGGATTTAACTTGGCAGAACTGGCAGGAGTGAGGATACTGGTGCACATATTACGGAGGAAGAGAGGTGACAAACTGCGTCAATGTAAATAACATGTGCCCATGATTTACTAAAGCATGGGAGCAAGATAATTATAGTTTTCACAATTGCTAACAAGCATTTGTCAAAGCTGGAGTCACTTCAAAACTCTTGCAGTGTGGGCAGATGGGTGGAGTTTCAGGCATGGGTTCTCTCCTGAACTTAAGTTGCAGAGACTCAATTCAAGAAACAACACTGAAATATTCCAGCCCAGTGTTTGCACATTGTGGGTTAGGGTTAGAGTGCTGATGGCTATGGCAAGAAGTCTATAGTGTGGATCTCAGGATAATATAAAGCACTGATCCTCCAAATACAACTTAAGACATTACAACACCACATGTAACACACAGACAAAGCTTAGTCATCACGTCTACAAATGTGACATCTCCAGCTTGGCAGAAATGCAGACGTTACATTATTACTGAAAGCCATTGCGTAGCACTGAATGGAATAAACAATGAACATTTACATTTTAATAAAAACTAACAGTAATAATGATAACCAAAACAATTCATCGATATTCTTATACAAAACAATAAAACACAAGCTAACAAGGCTCATACTGTTGAGTATTCTCTCCTTATCAATCAATGCATAACAGCAATAAAGATATAAAGGTGTTGTTACGTTCATGGGTACATAAGGGCAAGCCGATATCACAAAGTACAAACATTA
The DNA here is from genome assembly GCA_900312555.1 of Lamprogrammus exutus. Taxonomy (NCBI): domain Eukaryota; kingdom Metazoa; phylum Chordata; class Actinopteri; order Ophidiiformes; family Ophidiidae; genus Lamprogrammus; species Lamprogrammus exutus. The sequence continues at coordinate 9,296 of OMOW01018316.1, read as the reverse complement.
ATTAGGGGTGTAATCACTGAGCCTGTCTCGTTTACTTCTGAGTTTGATGTCAGTCAATGTTGTATGAGATTAAGGATTATAGTTGGGTGGATGTAGTGTAAATAGTAGTTAATGAACTAGATCCAAATTAAACACAACCTGAAAAAAGACCGAAAGAATCGTTTAAATCAGTGGAATAATTACAACAGCAAGGTGTAAATCTACAGTCATGCTGTCGCTGTGCCTTGCTGTTGTGGGCCTTGCTGCAGTTTGTCCCTCGGCTGCTGTCCCACTGCAAGACTCTATCTCAGGGATGGAGTCAGTTTTCACTGAGCCGACAAGGAACAAGCTGCTGCTAATCTCCTTTGACGGCTTCCGCTGGGATTATGACAGAGATGTGGAAACTCCTCACCTGGATAAGATGGCTCAGGACGGGGTGAAGGCAATGTATGTCACGCCACCCTTCCTCACCATTACTAGCCCCGCTCACTTCACAATGCTCACAGGTAACATTATCACACAAAATAAGAAAATCTGGATAATTTTACAACAAGGTGACCTATTCTGACACACAGATAGAGAGTTTACACTGTTATTTTGCTGGCTGTAATAATATATGGCAGATCAGGAACTAATATTTTGTTACCACAATTTGTCCGACAATGACAAACTCACTCAAACCTTTTTTTTTCTTTAAAAAATAAAAATAAAAATCCCACACTTTGCTGTGTTTAGTCAATGCAAATTGTGGGTTAATTTTCATATACAGTAGTTCAAGAGAAGTAGTTGATCAGAATTATGGCCCTGACATTCTGTGTGTTGTAGTTTATTTTCAAGTTAGCTTCTGTATTAATCGTCTGGTGTATGCTAGAGATAGTCAATACGAAGAAGACATTACAAAGAAGAAGAAGAAGAAGTGACCAGCTTGGCCGCAGTAAAGGCAAGGACTTGGAGCTGATGCGGCACTCTCTCTCCTCTGGTGTTAGACAGGCTCTGACTAACTGCATGGGATCTTGGGCTTGGAGCTACTCGGGAGGGCTCGGGGGTGTTCATGGTGTCTTTGAGGTGAGCGCTGGGGAATGATTGACTTCATGGTGGAGGTTTGCTGTTTGGCAGCCCTCTCCCAGCGGCGCTCACGGAGACGGTTATCGATTCTGATGGCCAGGGAGATGAGCTGGTCAAACGTTTTGGGTTCTTCTTGGGAGACAAGTTCATCTTTTACTACCTCAATCAAAGCAGTTTGGGAATCCCCCTGCAGAGCCTCATCATTCCATTCACTCACCTCAGCCAGGTTCTGAAATCAATAGCCAGTTCCGTGACACTACGGGAGCCCTGCTGAAGGGAAAGAAGACATTTTGCAGCATCTTTCTCACGAACAGGGTGATCAAACACTTTCAACATTTGCTCAACGAAGGAGGCATAAGACAAGCAAATGTCTGACTGGCTCTCCCACTCAGCTGAACCCAGGTGAGAGCGGATCCCTTCATCGAGTTGATCAGGTAGGCGAAGCGAGAGCGGTCTGTGGCGTATGAGAGGGGTTGCTGTTCGAACACAAGAGAACACTGGGTTAAAAAAGCTCTATAGGAACCAAGATCTCCGTCCTCCGGAGAGGAGCAGGATTCGGAACCAAGTCAGGGGAAGACTGAAGCGGAGCTGGAGGGACTGGCTGCGTTGTTGTTGACTGAGTAAGTTGAACAGTGAGGCTTGTTACATGAGTAGTTAGGTTGCTGATCTGGTTGAGCATGGCCTGGTTGCTTTCATGCTGTCCCAGGAGTATGCCTTGACTGGCGATGGCCTTATTAATAGTGGAAAAGCTGGAGGTGTTTTCAGAGTCTCTATCTGTGTCTGCTGGGTTTATCAAGGCCAGATCATACTGTTAGGATTAGTTGTTGATATCAAGTGTCAAGTGAGCGATGGCATCCTCTGGGTAACCACGTGGACACCCTCCTTCAGTGTTTCGCTGATTGGCCCCACGACACCTCCAGAGGGTTCAGCGGTGATTCCTGGCATCCCAGGCTCACCCCCTGGATGCCCAACTTGGGGGCCCAGGTTAAGGCCTTTCTCTTAATCCAGAGCCACTGACTGTCCTTTTTAACAGCTCTGGAGAGGTCTTTGACTGCTTGCCGATAGGCCTTGCCCCAAACTCCCATCTCCCGGAGTAACCTTGATGGGACCTTTGCTTTCCAACCACGTGGTTGAGTCGGCTGCAAGCTCAGCGTACCTCAGTTTCTTGCGCGCATAGGCCAATGCATCCTCCCAGGGCACTGTAAGCTCAATGATGTAAACAAGGTGGAGTGAGGCAGACCATAGCACAAGGTCTGTTCTGAGGTTGGTTAACATGATCACAGCCGGGAGGCAGAGCCTCTGGCCTAAGTCTCCCTCCATCTTCCAGTCATGTGCCCCGCCCATCTGCCCAGTATCTGGACTTGATCTTACGAACCTGGCTTGACCCTCACCTTCCCAGACAATTGCTGTTGTCGGACAGTGGGATGTAGGGGGAGGAAGAACGTTGATGCTCATCCGCCGATTTTCCAGCACTGCTGCAAGACACAGTAGCACCTGGTTGTGCCGTCAGGTGTATCGGCCTTGAGTGAGGCTGGTTTTGTAGCCCACTAGGATGTGTTTAAGTGTTGGTGGTGTAGGGCAGAGGGAGCATGTGGGGTCTTCTCTGTACTATTGGTTGAGATTCTTGAGAGATGGCAGGACATCAAAGGCAACCTTGATGGTGAAGCTCGCTCTGAATGTCTCCATTTCCCAAAGCTCTTTCCAGGAGATCTTTTTCTTCTCTTCTCCCTCCCATCTCATCCATTGCCCCTGCCTTGCCAGAGCCACAGCCTTTGCGCACCTTGTTGCCTCCTCCTGTCATCGAATTTCTTCCACCACAAGCCTGCGTCTCTGAGATGATGTAGCCTTGTCCCAGGCTGGTGTGGTGGTCCCAAGGCCAAGGCCGCCCCTCCCCTGCTGAACTTGGCCCACGATGTCCTGGTGTATGAGTGCCGCCTTTGCCTGCTGGGTCGCTTCTGATGGGGCCCATTTTCTGCCAGTAGCAAGGGAGGGGGCGGCTTGAGCTACAAATGGATCATGTGACTCTGTTAGCATCATCTCCAGCCTTACTTTGGCGCAATTGTACCCCTCTGTGAGACTGGAGACGGGTAACTCTAGGACTCCTTTGCCGCAGAGCCCTATGCTGCTGAGGCACCTGGGAAGACATTGCATTACATTTTACATTTAGGAATACTGCAGGCGGAGGAGGACAAGACAACGAGAGAACTGGAACGAGACTAACTGTGAAACGAGTCTGTGATCTGGCAACGTGGTGTGGTTGAAGCCTGGTTTTTAAAGCAGAGATGATTGGAGATGATTAACAGCTTGCTGCCCGACACCTGCACATCTGATCCCACTCCTGTAATCAAAGCGCAACACAGACAGACAGAGAGAGAGAGAGAGAGACTCCTGACTAGGCGAGAGAGGGCGCAGAGGCAGAGAATGTGACAGGATTGTTGTCTTTTACCATAACCTGGGTCACAACTTGCATAACAATAGTCAATGGCAGCTACAATAAGCTTAAGGCCAGCCAAGTTAATCACGTTAAATTTCCCTTGCTTTTTTTCTTCCCCTTTTTATCAGGACGATACATAGAAAATCATGGTGTAATCCACAACATCTGGTTCAACACTACAACCAACGAAAAAAAGCAGTACTATATGGCTCAATTTGTGGATTCCTACTGGGACAATGGCAGCTTGCCCATCTGGATAACAGCACAGAGACAGGTAGCTGTTTTTCCTCGATCTAACTCAAATACTTCCTGTATTACCAGTGGTATATAAGATTGTGTTAATAGTTGATCATGTTTTCTTTCCCTTACTATTTACATTGTGCTTTATGTGTCCAGGGACTAAAAGCAGGCTCTCTGCATTTCCCTGGAACTGCTGCAACCTACAAAGGAGAGACTGTGCAGATAAGGCAAGTGGAACCTTTTCTGTATGACCATTCTAATGAAAAAGATTGGAGGCTAAACATTGACAAAGTGATTGGAGAGTGGTTCCACAAACAGGACCTTGACTTTATTTCATTGTACTTTGGAGAACCAGACATTACTGCTCACAATTATGGACCAGATTCACAAGAATGTCGGCAGATGGTCCAACAAGTGGACCGTACAGTGGGCTACATCCGGGACAAGATCCAAGACCATGGCCTTACTGACCAGCTCAATATTATTATCACATCTGACCATGGGATGACTACAGTGCAACGAGATGGACTGGTGGATAAGATTATCCTCTCCAAGATCCCTGGATTCAGCTTCAGGGATATTCAGTTCCAGTTGTTGGATTATGGTCCGACTGGGATGTTGCTTCCCAAAGAGGGGAAGCTGGAGAAGGTCTACCGGGCTCTGAAAGGAAGCCATCCTCACCTTCATGTGTACAAAAAGGAGGAGATGCCGGCTAGGCTGCACTACAGTAACCATCCTCGCCTTCTGCCCATCATCCTCATTGCTGATCCTGGATACGTAATCAATGGGGTGAGACTATGCACAACATTTTAAGTTGGTTGAAAGAATTCATGTTGTGGTATGGGTTTTTACTTTTAATTTGCATGCAATATTATTTTGAGAATCCTTTTATGTACCCATAACTACTTGACTACTTAAAATGACAATAGAATTAATATAGTATATTATGATAGTATAGTTATTTTATAATCAATGATTATATTGTAATCAATATTGTTTAGTGCAGACCATTGGACAAACATTGAAAGGATTAGGTACATCACTCACTTACTTGGTGCCATTCATTGTCCAGACCACATTTCCAATGTGAACTTTCCACCATCCTGAAAGTCATTTGTATCTTTCAGACGTATGTCTTAATTTTCTAAAGGACTTCAATTAATATTATTGATATATTTTTGCATGATCATTACAAATATTTGATCATTAATGTTATGTTTGTTTTCTGTGGCTGTCTAGTTTTTGCCTTTGCATTCAAGCAAAGGAGAGCATGGCTTTGACAATCAAGTCCTGGACATGAAGGCTTTTTTCAGGGCAGTTGGTCCTGACTTCCAGAAAAACCTCATTGTGGGGCACTTTGACCTAGTTGATGTGTACCCACTGATGTGCCACCTGCTGGGGATAAAGCCAGAGGTCAACGATGGACATTTGGACAACACCAAACACATGATGCTTCTTAAGAAAAACCCAGGAGGAGACAGTGACAGTAAGATATCTGTTGTTACAGCACAATCCAGATGTCAATTTACTTTTAGTCTGCAGTACATCTTACAGCAGATTCATACACTGTATCCTCTACAGTGAGCTGACTCTGCTGCCAATACTAAATACACCATTTAAACATCCACATTCTAGGTTTAACAACATTTAACAGAAAGTGAAGCTCTGGTTTAATGCTAAAAGCTATTTGGATTGAGATTGGTTGTTTGAGTTGTAGAGGAACCCTGCTATATAAAGAAGACACAGTCTGTTCTCTGACACAGCTACAGGATTGTATTCTGAACAAGGGGTGCTGAAAAAAAGACTCTTAAGGCTGCAGTGACACTGAATGCATTTTAACAGCCCCATGGGCCTTTTATAATTGCTTTTAATGCAAAAGATGCCTCACAGTGTGGGCTTTAGTATAATCGTTTATTTGACATTACAGTGTATCACAAACGGGTTGATCAAACCTTAAAAACAACTGGCTAGATATGTTGTTTACCTTGGCTAACTACAACTAAACTTGTTTGCAAGCTATCCTACATACCTCAAACTGATCCGCCAGCATTTCCAGGCGTTGAAGACGTCTTCTTTTTCTTATATTTCTCCAATCTGCTGCGGACAACCGCAAACGGATGATTATAGCCAATGCAGCTACATGTACCGGCTACATAAGAAGACAAATCATGCAAATATTAAGAACCACACTGCAAAATCTACAAATCGTACCAAAAAATACTGCAATAATGTCAAATAAAAACGCACACTAAATTTGTCTCCCATGTGTCAATTACGTTATCTCAATGCCATCAAGTATATTTGTATCAACACGTGAAAGGTAATTTGTTATATAGATTGCAATATTTTAGGCACCCAGAATATAATCTGATCACATTTTATCTATCTAATCTGTCTGCAGATCCACTGAGAAATACCCACCAGGAGGCATTCATCGGCTTGTCAGCAGTGATTGGTTTTCTAGCAGTGGTGTTCATAGTGACCACTTCTTACGTCGGGTGCAAGAGGGTCAAAACAAGATGAGAATTCAGAAAAAAGTCATAAGAAAAAAAGATATCAAAAGATTTTCTCAGGATTACTTTACAACAGATAAATAATGTACTTAGTAGAATGAAATGACAAACGTCACGTTGACATCCACAGAAAAGAAAAATAAGTTTTGCATCACTGATGGACATTTAATTATTTGTTGATTAACAGCCTCTAATAAAGCAAAGTACTCAAATTAATGTGATCCTAATTGCTATTCATGGTTACAGTATATCTCTTTACATAATAGGTAACTATGTTATTACCTCCAACAGGGAGGTTATGTTTTTGGTCATGTTTGTTCTGTTTGTTTGTCTGTTGGCAGGATATTTCAAAAAGTTATTGTAAGTGGGTTGCCTCGTTGAGATGGAAAGCCAGGAGAACAAGTGCTGATGGTGCCACTGTTGTTGGATTTTATTCAAAGTTTTCAGGAATGGGTGCTCCAACATTAGTGAAAAACAAAAATAACCAAAACTACTAAATCATTTAGAAAAGAATTTTAAAAAGAATTATCAAATCAATTATTAACTCCAACAAAAATTTACAAAAGAACCCAAAACCCAAACCAGACTAAAGCAGAAATAGTTCAACCCAATATTGGGCCCATCAAATCACGGCTTTCTGTTTTTATTCGCATTTTACACACCGTCTCAACTTTTTTGCAATTGGGCTTTGTACTTCTTGCATAATAAACACAGTTTTAAGGCATTTTGTTAAATGAGTACAAATATCACCCTCTGGCAAGGCCGAAGTTTAGTACTATTCATGTTCATAAATCCATTCTCTATTCAAGGTCCCAGGAGGCTGGAGCCTATCCCAGTGTTCATTGTGCGAGAGGCAGGGTACACCCTGGATAGGTCTCCAGTCTATCACGTGGCTAACACACAGAGACAGACAACTCAGTCACACTCCCACTTCCAATTTATGTTCATCATATTACAAAAAGGGAATAAATATGTCATGTAGTCAAATTGGCCATAAAATTCCAAGAAAGGGTTACATAAATTGATTTCTCTTCTAGAGCTCCAAATTGTTTAAATCCTGACTAGCCTCATTATGTAAAAGATGCACAAATACAGATTGAGGCCATCTTTTAGATAACTTTAACAATACCTACAGAGGAAAATAGTCTGGTCACCCATACATCAATTAGATATACAGATCACAAGGAACCAAATATTAATAACACAACAGAAAACAGCCAAAGCAAATACATTAAAAGCAGGCAATACAACTGCTGTCAACTATTAAGAAAGATAAGTATATACAACACATATGAAGATTTATTTGCCTTGCTTGCATTAATATTATATTTTCATAATTTTGTTGTCCATTCTAGGTAATATCAATCAAACTATATGTCTCTATATGTCTATATGACATTATTATCTTTTTATCGATTTGACAAAAATGGAATAATCTGTTTTTGTAAATTAACTCTTCATATAGCTCAAATGACAAATGTTCCCAAGTTATAAAAACATTTAAAAGAAACTTGGAGTCAAAGGAGGAAACGCACCAACATCATGCCTTGTTAAAATCAAGACTAAACGTCGCCCTCTTGTGGTTACAGGGTGTAACATCGTTTTAAGAACAACCGGGGTAGCATATCGCGGAAGAAAATTATATCCACAGAAACGACTAAAATCAGGGCACAAATCGAAATCCCTGGAATATTGTCATAATTACGACACACTGGATGTTTTTGAGCAATTTTGCCGTCAGATCGGAAGAGCACAC
>OMOW01018201.1:0-12654 GCA_900312555.1 Lamprogrammus exutus | reverse complement strand
GCAACACCACAGGCACACACTCACAGGGCTACTCTAGCCACCTACTTGTGTTACATAACACGTGCCACTGCCTACCCGTCCACCAGCAGATCTGCACGATACGCAGCTACTCACGAATGCATCACCCACATTCTTACACTACAAACGTACAACAATGCGTTTGTAAGCTCACTTTTCCGATCCACCGGTGTATTAAAGAGGTAGGTCGTGTCTTGCTCAACAAGCTAAACGTGTATCTGTGCTGAAAATGGAGTCAGTCCCAGCACTCAGACGCTACAACAACATCACCAATACATAACAATATGGTCCCAATCAAATAACATACAGAGCCAGAAAGCTGGAAAGTGTAGCGATTAGTTTTTCCTCCATTTCATTTTAAACCAACAACGAACAGGAAACAATATAGTGCATCCATTTCCTGCAGGTATCAAAGCAAACAATATTGGTTGCCGCTCCTGCTTGTCAGTGGACATTTGCCTGTAAGAGAACATTACACAAGTACCCACACAGAGGGCATGTTTTGCCTCGGTGCTGGTGACTGCTCGTGTAATAAAGTTTCAGCTGACAATGACTGGCATTCTGCCTCTTCCTGTGTCTTTGTCTGTCAGTGTGTGCATGCAATGGTTAAAGCTTTGTTTAGATGTGAGCACAGGTTATCTGGGCTGCTGACACAAAAGCCTGCTGCTGAATGACCCCAGATTTCAGTCAAATGGCCTTTTCCCATCATGACATCTGACAACCCACCGGGGTGACTGTCCCCAAAGGTTTTGTTTTCTAAGTGCTCTACTAATCGCATTCACATTAAATGTTAAGCCCTATTTGCTAAACGCCTGATTGGCATAAAGAGACCACAGAGTGATTGGTTTTATTATGCAAACAGAGCAAATGCAGCTTTGAATCAGCTTGGGCCTTCATCAGCAGCCAAAGACAGATTCAATGCCAGATTCAGACAAAACAAAAGTCACCTTTTTGCGCTAAAGGCCTCTGACGGTCAAATATGTGAAAAGCCACTATTTGGTATTGTGAATATCCTTAGAGGGGGTCGACACACATTTGTAGTGTGAGTTATCTCTCTTCAAACATCATTTTTGCACAATGGACAAATAACAAAAAGCCCTGCAGGTCAACAGCAAAGTGCTGCTAGGGAACTAATTTACTGAGAAAATAAATGTCTTGCAAAATGGATATGAATGCCTAAATGCAGCAGCAGGGTGCATCCCTAGACACCAGTTGGTCCTATTTCACAACAGAATGGGCCCAAGAGCACAGCAGGGCCTGAGATGGAGTGTGTGGCGGCACAAGTGTCAGAATTCTTTCTCTTTAACTGTAAAATATTTTATCCCAGGCCAGCACTTCGTTCCAGTATGCGAACACAAAACCGAGAAGTGCCCATCTTCTGAGAACAGTGTCAGGTTGCTGAACTGTGCACTTTTCACGCCAGACTCCGAAATGAGGAGAATCTCATCGTCCGTAGTGGTGGTGAGAAACCGCGCCGACACAGCCCTGAGCAAGACTTTGACAGGCTGATATCAAATGGGTGCTGCAGAGGGCCCCGATCACACAGAAGACAATACAGACAGGCAGTTTACAGCACTCCCATGTCAGAAATGCTGCATCAAAAAGAGAACCAAATGCTGCTCAACAAACACTGTAGCCCGCCAATAACCTTTTTTTTTTCTCTCCACCATCTCCATAGTAACATCTCTCCTAACTGGCAGGCTATAAAGGATCTGACTCTTATAAATAAAGTTCTTGTACTTTTATTCACATTTGCTTGCTGATGTTTGGCTCGTGTCTTGGCATTTTTGGCTCTCTATCATTTTGGCTGAACCCTGTGAAAAAACGTGATGTCGTCTTTTAGCTGTCTTTTATCCCTTGTTTAACACAGTGCAAATCTCTTCACTCTATTCTGAATGATGTATGCGCCTGTATACAAAATACTGCAGCACTTAAGTCATTAAGCTCTCTCTCCTGTACTTACAGGACACACACCCTGCATACACAACCACACACACACACACACAGAAAGATTAACCAGTGGGCCTCTGGAATAGACTTGAGAGTGCAATGATAAACTTAGACCTTACCCCACATGGATACAATGTGTTCGGGTTATGCTTTGTGCCTACCACAACCTGTTAAATGGATGTTTAATGGATAAGAAAAATGTTCCATTTTCTCTGAGTACAGATCCACCAATGCAGTTACAGGAAGGTACTTTATATTATTATTTAAGTGAACATAAGAAAGCATCCAGCCTACTCGCACATTTATGATGAATAAAAGGTTGAAAATACAGTGAAGCCATGGCAACTGAGCCACATTCAGCAAAGACAGAGTGCGACAGGAAGTAGCCTGAACCTCCACTCACAGCTTGGAGCTGATGTCCTGCATAGGGCCCTGCTAACAGAGGCCATTCTGCAAACGCCCTCAGATGTTAGGTCCCAAAATGTCACTGTGAATGTCTTCCTAGAAAGGTTGCAACACAAGCAGTTCACATACACCACCACATGACATGAGTCGTAGGTCATGGCCAGAGGGAGTACAGCAGTGGAATAACTTTAGGTTAGTCCAATAAGGGAATGCAGGAAATGGGGGTATAAACAGTAATGGGGGTCACATTACACATCCTCTCCAGTGATTCCCTGAGAATAAAACATCTGAGTTTAGCTCTGATTCACAAAACAATGACCAAAATATCGGTTCTATCCAAACTGAGGCCCGAAAACAGATGCTACGGCACATAGTCAGAACCTTTTTTATCTTCTACACTTCATTAAAACCAAACTGTCCATCACGGAATAAGCAAAATGATCCAAAATGTTACAAGTCTGACACACATTTCCCCCACAATCAGCAACAAATAAACTGAAAAACAAGCATCTGGCATGTTGCCTGAGAGTCCTTTGAAGGCTGGGAACACAATGCCAGAGGACACGCTGAAACAGCATCAAAACAATGACATCTCCAAATGGAATGTGGAGCCAGGGTGATAATACTCAGCTGGTACATGTTAAACAAGCTGTATTGACAGTGGGGCTAACCTATGGAGAAATACTGTTGATTGCGGTTTCACTATTCTCAATTTAATGAAAACCCACTGGGAAATAGTTGCGCTATTAATAATGAGATATACGTAAGATATATTGTACTTACAGCTGGGTCAGAGAGAGCAAACAACAAGTGTACCTTGAGAGTTTAGCTTATAAAGGTTTACAGAACTGATATCATCTTTTAGAATTGACATTTTATAAAAGATGAGACCTTTATAGGGATTTAGTGGATTCGGTCATAGTGAACTGGTAACAACCTAGCCAGAGAATAAACAATAAAGCCCTTCAACATAAGGCTCAACGTGATCGTTAACACTTCACACAGCCATGACTGACATGAATAACTTCACCGTCCATTTTCGAGGCATGTCCTTGAGAAATGATTGATGTGGGAAAACTGTGACACGTCCTCGAGCCATTTCACGGATTACATTTAATTCTTACAGCCCAGCAACCTTTAAATAGACTGTATGTTCCCAATTAGCTCTCCATGAGGAGCAGGAGTAACGGATTCCTAACACCAAAGCAATAAAAGCAGCTCAGCATTTATGTCATCATACTTCATGGCCTTCATATTCCACATTTCCTTCATCCAACATTTTCCTCTTCAACAAAGAAAATATTTTCCTTTCGGCCCAGAAATATCCCAGTATGAAATTTCCCTTTTGAGTGAGACTGAATGAAGCTTTAGCTGCTTTCCATAAAGCTTATAAGTACCAGAGAACTAATACAAGAACTGGTGCTATCTAAAACGTTTCTGCAGTATGATCCACCACCTCCCAACTGGACCTCAATGCTCCCACAGTTAAAATTTAAAAAAAAAACTGGTCTCAGATCACCATTTCTACTCTAAGGACACCGAATTCTACATCATGCTCCTCTATCCATCCCAACCTGGATGAAGCCAGGATCTTCCCACAGTTAGTCACGGGACTGCTGGCAAGCCGAGGGGACTTGGAGGCATATGCGTCTTTCCATCTGTTGCTCACTCGCTGCTTTCCAAACCCCTTCCTCAGTCAGCAGCCATCTGCTTCCAGCTCTACCCCACAGGCAGGAAACATGAGCACTTCCACCATAGGATATGGATGATGCACAAACCAAAAAAACCCTGCGGCAAATTCAATTGACCATTGTCCTAGCCTTACGACAAGATCATGTAAAATGGTGCTGGAAATATCACCTCACAATACACGCCTAGATGGGCTAAAACCCATAGTTGTGTATGGTTGATGAATGTGTATACAATGCAGCAGAGCAGCGTCTTCAAACACTTTCTAATCAGTCCAGTCACCTCCAATGATTTTCTCATACCATTTCCTTCTTTTTTAACATTTTCTAATGAAGCTGCTTAATACTGTGACACCACAGATCCTTTCATAGCAGGGAGAAATATTTATCTCTCTCATTGCAGTGATTCAAATGAGCCGATATCAGAAATTAAACGCCTCGTCCCTTCAATGAAACATTACATCAGAACTACTCCACACCATCCATTAAGAATGTCAGAAAATGGCGTAGAAAAACGACTTTCTACTAATGAGAGAGACATTTGAGTATATCTCTACATTTAACTTTGCAAAAAACAGACGATCTCATCCCCGCCCCTCCACATTCAGACCTCAAGAAAAAATGTTGCCGTCCGTCAGTGGCAGAGAGCAAGTCTTTGTTCAATGGCACAATAGAGGACATTCTGCTGTGGAGGATCGCATCACATTCAATAAGCCAATGCTATGACGCTTCATCAGGGGAGAGGACAGCAGGGCTGAGGCAGAAATGGCACTCTGACCCCACAGACCTCCCAGGCCCTCCGACTTAGGCTCTGTTTACATCTCAGCAGCTCAGCTCATCTCTGCTGACCTGGGGTCAGGCCAGCATGGTCCAGTGTTAAACGCTGCTGAAAGGGGACGTAATGAGCATTCTGACGCTGAAGATGAGAGAAACTGTATGGGCTAATCAACAACACGGGGAGTCTTTTGTGGGCGAGGCAGGTGCAAGCCCTGTTATCTGGTATGCATCTGTCGGGGGAAAGTCTGCTACAACAACACTCCAGAGAGTACATCTAGCCGAGATCTATTCTAGATGTGAAATGTTTTAACAGTGCTCTCACAGATTAAACTTGGCTGAAACTTGATGCGTGCTGCGCACAGCTCAGAGGTAATTCAGCATTGTGTGCTACAGAGGATCTGATATAGACGGTATAGGAAATCAAAAGAAGCTCATGGCCCCAGTGTATGTCAAAGCATGTATGACGAAATAACAAAAGCACCGGCCGGTAAACTCGCAGTCTTGTCCTTTACTACTTGAGTTCATTTTCAGTCACTCCATGCTGCTACAGGGTGCAGAACGGTCGCCTTTAAGGAGATGGTATGTTTGAACAGGAAGGACGATGAAGAATATTCTGTTTATTCAACAAATGCAGAGTTTAGACATGCTGTCCAACTGCAGAGGAAGAAGTGAATGAGCCAAAACAAAGGTCAAGCTCACTGGCCCCTCACTAGTGACATAACCAGTCATGCGATATTTGGAACCAATTACAACCAGACATCTTTTTGCCCTTAAAGTTCTACTCTGTATGATGTATGTAGGTAGTTTTTGACTTTACTCGCTTTACTTTACTTTAAGCATGTAATTACTATATTTAAGACAGCATTTGAGGAGAAAGTGAGAACACACAGACCGAATTTCACATGAATCTGTAAATCCCCTTACAGAATCCCTTTATCAAGTAAGATAGCAAGTAACTATCGTTATCCGGCTTGTTAAAAAGCACCAATGAATTTCATTTGCAACAATGATTTCATTTGCACTTACAACACATGTAGGACAACAAAGAAATAATGTTCCACTGTAATTAGGGGACTACTAGTCTAGAAATGCTCATAGGTCCAATGGCTATGACGTAAAACCCTTTTCCCGTTGAGCTTGTCCTTGTCACATCATTCAAACACACAATGCGAAATGGAAAAGGTTCAAGAGGTCAGAGATAGAAACCAGAAAATAATTACTACCTCTCTCCAAAGAACTTAATTTCTAATTGTTTACTCGGTGCTAAGTGACGCAATACCCAAACAGGCCAGGGTTGAGCCTGTTCCACGTTTCACAGATGTATTTACGTGAGACCTTATTTAGACACAAGATCTACAACTAGCAAATACTTAGTGAGCTACTTTATAAACATTCTACATTAACAGCGATCTTCACTGGCACAGCATCTAAGAGACACAGCTGGTGGTATTGACTGACATTTCTCTAGCTTGTTTCATTTCTCTGAAACGGTTTCCAATCCATATCCACAGACACCGATTTGAAATAAAAAGGAGCACATTAAGCAAATTTCAATTGCCAGAAGTATCAGGAGTGTTTTCCTGACCCACAGACAAATATATTTATTATTATTGTCCACTTTAAATCTTAAATTTAATGCAATCCCCAACTGCACACACAGCAACCTTTGTACTCATAAAGCTGACTGTTTTACCAACATGATTCTTTAAGTTACGCTCATGGGACATACAAACATTACTATATATAAAACCTCTACTACAGCATGATTGTGGTCAATGAAAACCATTTCAAATCAGCAAATTCAGTGTTTTTCATCTCGGCGGCCATGAAGAAATTGATGACGGTTTTGGAGCGACGGAAAAGATGCATTATCATCATTCCCTGCTTATGATTAGCAGATGAGCACTCTGCCCGTGCTCTCCTCACCAATTGGCTGGAGGAGAGAAGCAGTGTGTACCAGGGAGCTGTTGCGGTGCCACACAATGCCAGCAGAGTGTTCTGAGGCTTCAGTATGTGTGCTTTTTGTATCGCTCTGTGTCGTCCCTCCTTCTATTTGACCACACAATGTGTCATTGTGCGGGCATATTAGTCCTTTCTTGAAATCCCAAGCACCCCTCTTGAGTAGCCCTGGTTTTAGGTGGCCCGCCTCTGGCCTTGCTCTGACATTGGGACTGTCAGTTGTAAATACTGAATGGAAGCGTGTGGTTTTGGACATGGGAGAAAGACGGTTTGTATTCACCTCAGCAGATAGTGACCCAACTCTGTCAACATTATAAGACTCACAACAACGTCAGCAGCGTAGGAGTCAGACTGAGGTCAGATCAACAATGTCCTGGAATCATAACCTGCTGTCAAGAAAGCGCAGTGCCACCCTGAGGCTAAAAAGGCAGGAAAGAGTCGAACGTCAGTCAAAGTCTCCCATCCATCATGGATGTCGGAAACTATATATATACTTTGTGATGCATATGCCTCCAAATATCAACATATCTCTGTCATTTCTAAGATAATAACGACAGAATATTACATAAATGTGAAAAAATAATATATATTAGTGTAGCAATCAGAC
Organism: Lamprogrammus exutus; assembly: GCA_900312555.1. Taxonomy (NCBI): domain Eukaryota; kingdom Metazoa; phylum Chordata; class Actinopteri; order Ophidiiformes; family Ophidiidae; genus Lamprogrammus; species Lamprogrammus exutus. Next base: position 5,250 of record OMOW01018201.1, on the reverse strand, counting down.
CTCCCATTGCAACTGGAACCAAAGGCACGTATTCCCAATGGCACGGTCTCATTAACTCTCCTCCACATCGGAATGAATTGCTAAAAATAACACTGAAGCCACATTACAGACACAAATCTCAGCAGCTGTCTTCATGTCTCTGTGATTTTTCCCCATCAAACCCTTCCACACAGGTTTCCCATATTCAAATCCTTGAATGTCCACATCCATATCATTTCCAAACTAACCTCCTTTCTTAGCTGCTGATTGACTTTTGAGTCCGGAAATGCACTTACATCTCCAAGCTATTTGAGATGATCAATTATGCAATGAGGACATGGTATCCAGTAACTTGTCAGATGAATGTTTGGTATTTATCCGCTTGACTAGTCTAACTATACCATACAGTATGTATCAGTATCAGTGCTGTAAATTATCACCTAAGCAAGCTCTTAAGGTCACGTAAGATCATGTTTCCATATGGGGAGTAAGAAACTAGTTTCTCTGGGCATACAAAGTTGATATCACACATATGGCTGCAAGCGTAAAGTCACAAATAAGTACAATTATGGCTCTTTTAATTTATGACAGTTACGTGACTCAAATGCATACTGGATAAGTTTAACGTACAGCTGGTTGGTACAATCAATTAATGCATCTGAACCTTAACCTCCAGTCCCTGCTGCATCATCAATGTACCATCACAGCGAGGCTTTAAGGGGGCCACTGCCAAGAGGACAAAGTAATTGCTGTGATGATAAATGTGATATCAAGAGTGTTATGAGATTTGTCTGTGGCTGTTCTTCCATATTGAGTCAGGAAGATCCTACTTACTATACAATATTACTACGTTAGTTTGAAGCAAGAAATATACATATTTATTGTTTTTAATTGATTACCTACATGATTTTTCTGTTTATGTATACAGACTCTTCTATATTATTTCATCAATCTTCATTATTACTAATTCTATCCACAATAACATTGAGTCAAAAATATTTACCCTTAGTATTTATGTACATCCAGCAGCTACTGCAATACACGTCATTCTGTCCCATCACAAGTAGAAATACTACAGTTGTGTCCGAAATCTTGCTATATTGGCGAGATCACTGTGGTTGTCTGTAGCAGGTATAGCACTAAAAATAAATCACATGACACTTTGCTTTTGATTGTGAGATGACCGACGTGTTAAATGTGCCGCTATGCCCGTCAGTGGTGGCAAAATATTAGCGGTACATACAGTACATTTCTGAAATCTCAATTACCTACTCACTGAAGAGTACACTACTGAGGAGTCATGCAGGGAGTAGTGAATGAGTGAATGAGGCAGTGGTTTCAGACACACCTTCTATCTAAAGCTTGGCCTATGATAGTTCAAGACAAAGTTCCTTATCCTAATCCTTAGAGTACGATGAAGATCCATCGCTGCTTTTCTGTTAAGCTTGGTTGGTAAACCACAGGTTTGACATGACAGCAATCCTACCTACTAAAAAGATCAAATAGGAAGGCAACAATTGCCTCTTCTTACATCTTGGTTTCTTTGTGCTTGCTGTATAAATTGGCTCGCTGAAGCCAACGAGTGGCCTGAATATCAATCACTCTAAAAAAGGAAAGATGGGAGACTCAAACAAAAACAATAGCAACCTAAACCCAGCATGGGGCTTCATCATGGTCTTTTTGTTGCATATTATATAAATGTCATAATAATCAACCAAAGGACAGAGAAACACTAGCAGGAATGGGGATTCATTTTGTAAGGGCTGTGATTTCTATTCACTCTTTCTTCAGCATTTTCAACTAAATGCATGAGCCACTGGTTCCTTAGCAACAGACTCTGCAATGATGCAAGATTGAAGAGGAATAGATCTGCAGTTCCACGGTGCAGGTGAAGACAAGTCAGCCAATGTATCCTGTTGCAGATCTTCAAAGCCTCTTGTAATCACGCTTCTTAAGACCACTGCATCTAATTGAACAATATATACAAGTGCCACATTGTACATCAAAGCCTGTGAAAACTGCAATGTTTTTGTCACAAGATAAAAAACATTTTTCATGGCTTATGAGATGGATACATTATGGATCCTCTATGCGTATAGATCAATCTCCCTGCAGTTAAAGGAAAATCCCACCCCTTCCCACCAGTTTTAAACTAAATGGTATTTTTAGCGATATACCCTCTATTTCTGTGCTGTGTCATTGCTCTGTGTTTCATTCTTGATCTGGGGTTTAACAATTTGAATTGTGTGTGCTTGCAGGTGTGACCACAATGCCCCAACCATCATAGTTTTGTTTTTATTCCCACGGGTACCTGGACACAGATACAGACATGAGTATTATGCAGTCAGTTCAGGCTTGCCTTCCACTTTGTCCCTGAACTCGAGGACCTTGTGAATAAAAACGGCCTTAAAGGGTAAGGTTGGATTATTGTGTCTTTTTACCATTTTCAAGAAATCTCATGAAAAGAGCAATGTGACGTCATATTGAGAGATTTGTAGCCCATATCAAGGCTTTCCAGTCAGCCCTTCCCTAACAATTGCACATAGAGAAACTATAGAGTTAGAGAAGTTACAGGGATACCAATTTATCCACCACAGCTACAAATATATATGTAATATGTGTTGTGTTTTCAATTGTGGCTCACTGTGGGTCAAAACCATGACCCGTTGTTCTCGCTGGATTAATTTAGATGGCAGTGTGCGATCTTTTAAGCTCAATGGAGCAACATATGATATCAATTGCGTCAAATAAAGCACAGTAATACTGCTAAGCACCAAACTGTATCTTTTTGCACCTTTTAGCTGATTTTAGCCACTGTTTTGGTTTTCGGGATTTAATTTTGAACATATAGTTCGGTCAAAGTCCTATAAAAAAGATATGTAATTTTGTACAGACAAAAACAGAGCTAAAGGCAAATTTGTGAGTTGACCAGAAACATGACTCTAAAGGGAAGCTCATGTTTCCCGCTCATGTTCCCCTGTATCTGCTGGATTTGTAGGCCAGAGTTTGCCAAAATGTTAGGGGCTATAACAACTTGACTTACTAATTGTATATCAGGGTTGTGTTCGTGGGAATATGGACATTTTCTCCCCCCTCACGATCACAATAGCTAAATGCAGTTTTTGTTTTTGGATTTTTCAGGGGGTAAAAAAGAAAACTTGTGGGCAAGTGAGCAACATTTCCCTTTTTATAACAGCACATCTAAATGCCCCAGTGTTGTCCTATCAGATGCTGGATAAAGATATGCCTTCATTGGGACAATTATGTAACAATCCTTAGGCAAACAAAATGGAACATCCATCCCTCAAAGGTTTAACTGAGACACCAACAGTTGGTTTTTAAACAAAGATGCTTTTTCATATCATCTGTCTTGAGTCAGTTTTATTCTAGGGTTAGGGTCATTGTGCATTAGACCGCTAATACCTTAGGCCTGCCGGTCAAATAAATGCCATATGCTGTACAGTCCTGGTTAACATAAGACCAGAAATAAAATTGGGTGGAGTAGACGACACAATACAGAAGATGAGAAAAACAATAAAAAATATCAATCAGTATGAAGAATTGAGGAAAATAATGTTGCTATTCAAGCTTCATGGAGATCCATTATCCAAATCAAAAATAATGACACTAATATTGTCATGTTGTTCAAGAACTGATAAAAGCAAAACTATAAAACCTGTCACAGCCTGCAGTTAAGCTGCCTGTGCCTTTGACAGATAGTACTGAAAGTCCTGAAGATTAATCAGTGTTGACTAATGACTACATACTGATTTTCGCAGATAAAGATCCTTCCTGACAGCCCTGATGTCTGACAGCTCTGTTATATCAGTGTTACAATTCAAATTGTTATTGAAAATAATGATGTAAAAGTAATGTCAGTAAGTTTCATCAGATTTGCATTGTTGCCATGACATAATGGCGACAGACACGTCATGCCATAGGAATATCACTGCTGCTTGTTCTCCAATGGAAGGTCAAAGGTCAGAGTCAAGTAACGTGTATTTTGCTCAAAGACACTTCAACAGTGGGAATCCACGCCAACATGGGGGTTTTAGACTCAGATCCTCAGTTAAGCCACAGTCTCCCAACTCAGTACAACACTGTGTTATCCCCTTATTTACCTTTACTTTACTGATTAACCTACATTTACAGCTGCGTTCTTCAATTGTAAATTTCCATTCCCACGTTTCGCTGATTTGCAATTTTCTCTCTCAAATTCGATAAACACTATACACTTTCACGTGTTAGCACTAATCGATGGGCGACGTGGGTGTGGTTGTGAAGTCAAACTGCAAACTCATTCCTTCTATGTTGACTACAAGATGCAAACAGGGTTACTCGCCTTAAGGACTGCAAGCACCCAGTGATGCAAATGTGTATAGCCTTCACTTGAGAGAGGCCATAATTCTCTTCAAGACCCAAGATAGCTGACTGCTATGGCCTATATACTCACTACTAAGTCACATGCACCGTTGGACGCACTGGATGGATGAGCAGCATGGGAGAAATGCTGAAGGAACCCCCACCATAATCTAATTTAAGACACTGGCATCAAACAGTGCATCATTTTCCACTGATTTTAATGAGCTGCTGGAGCTTTGCACATACCGTGGCGGTCTGGCTTATAGTCTTTATGTCTCTCATTGCCATCTTTCACTGGGCTATAATAACATTTGGACTTGGTTATCAATTAGAATAGACCCACAGAGTAAGTTTGTAATCGAGCGATATCCATCATACTCTCTATGACCGCTTATTCTGTGCTGCCTACTGTGTAGCAACTCTATGAGTGGTGCCTCCGCATTGTTCAGCTATCATCAGCTTCGTGTAATACATGAATTCACATCTTGTAGCCTCCACGGTGCTTCACTGAAATGGGCTCCCCAAAAAAATCTCTCTGTTTACACCTTCTGCAGCTCAGTGGAAGTCAGACTTGTGTGTCTAAGGTGAGAAAACAATGCTTCTTTTGACAAATATTAAGCAGCAGAGCCATTTTGGGGGGCTAATTATAATTACACAGGCTACCTCTTGTGATTGCAATTGAACACTTTGTTGTAAACACTGCAGTGGATGAGAGCAATTATTTCTTTGAAAAGGGATATGAGATCAGCTACGCCCCCGGTGCTCCGAACCCCAAAGTGTGATTGTTGACACTGTGCTGTGCGCCCATGACAATGTTTCCAGTGTGCATAAAAGGAAAAGGAGCCCCCCGAACACCCCCCCTCCCCTTCAATCCCCAATGAATGAGCGGCAGCAAGCCAGTATGATTTC
>OMOW01018183.1:5717-23297 GCA_900312555.1 Lamprogrammus exutus | reverse complement strand
CGACGCTCTTCCGATCTTGATTTGATTATGTCTGTTCAAAACATGAGGGAAGGGAAAGGCCTTCTGCAATATTTGATATGGTAGACACAGTTTCGAAATGACTAAATACATACTCAATTTAACCAAAGTGTTTTTTTGCAATAACAACAGTAATGATAATTTCTTTTAAATCCCACTGAGCTCTGATTGAAACGATTCTCTAAATATGTGCCTTAAAATACTTGAATTCAATTTTCAACATTCTTTAAATGATGTTGCATGATGTGACAACAATGTGACTGAATATATCTAAAAAAGCTTGCAGATATGCATGAAGCATTCAGCTATGATCAGGAGCCAAGCATACTCATATTAACATAAGTAATGTGTGAGTATAGCCGTTTTTGGATGTATGTTACAAACAACCAAACGTCATGCTATTAATATTTAATTTACAACTGTTTTTATTTTTACAACCTAATAGGATCTGCAATTAAAATTTAGATCCATAAAATTCTAATTTGATTTTCTCAGTTAAATTATTTTTTACAAGCACTCAGTGAAGCTATGAGAATGATACAGCAGGGATCCAACAATAAAATTCCATTGATTTCACACTGCAGAAGAGGCTGTCACTGTAAATACACACTGCTGGAAGATTGATGTGTTTCAACAGATTAAGCCTATTGCTCCATTTAGACCTTACATAAGCAGCAAACAGCTCTGCTCCAAATCTCCATTATTTTTCCGTCATTCCAAAGCATTAGTATAGGAAGTCCCCTGAACTCTGACAGCAGTGTTTGTAATTACAGCTGTGCAGTACCTGACAGGTTGAAGGCTGCTAGTTTTTCAGGTGGAATGTTCGCCATGAAGCGCTCTGTCCCCAGGTAAATGAAGGCACTGCAGCTGGACAGCAACTGCTCCATCTCGGGCAGACTTTGACACATACAGGTAAGGATCAGCGCAGAAGAATTGATTATGTGTCTTGCAAAATAGCAAAAAAGGCAACTAGCTGCTGAATGTTCCCAGTGAATAAAGACAAAGACAGACAAGGTGCAGTTTTCTGGGTTATTATTTCAGTGAGCTGTGTTTTAGACTCTTTGCTCTTTATCACTGAAAGTCATGTCTTCTTAGAAGCATTAGCATAATGAGACCTTGCACAACAACACAACACCGCAGCTCGGCTTTGTACAACTGCCCAGATTCTTATGACTAATTTGACGTACTTAAAAGGTATATTGTGTACATAAACCTCTTACCTGGGTTTGGTGCCCATGAAGCCTTCCCAGAGAGCAGTGAACTGCTGGCTGTGGCATTCCAGAATATTCTTCATCTTCTCTGTCAGACTGGTCCCGTCTGTGTCACACAAGGACAACATACGCCCATGAAAATTTCCACTTGCCTCAGGTGTAAATGAGGATTGCAACTGGACTGGTGCAAGCCTTGAAAAGTACTGTGTAGCATTCTGTTAAAATACATGATGGAACCTTTTAGAGGTTAGGAAACGAGAAGAGGACGTGTAGTGAACTGACAAAGTGCACACTGCTGAGAACATTCATTTCTGCATTTCAGCTTTCTGAGGAGGACTTCTGTTCTTCTTCTGGTTAAAAGGAAAATTCCATTTTTTTTTTCTCCACAATCTGGTTATTGTAGTTCTCTCTCTTTTGGGCCATATTCCTATCACTTATGCAAATTTTTAACTCAACAAGTTAATTACTGAACTTAAATCAATGAACTAGCGATGTTGACAAAGTCCTGCAGAGAAAGGACCACAGGCATTGAAATGATCACACTGGTGGTTCATAAAAATGGTTTAACCACATTATTAAAACTAAATAATAATCCAAGTACGGCAGGTCAAAGTAGGCAGTTCAGCAACATTGACTTTTATCTTCCTTCTAAATACATGTGGTAAAATAATTGGTTAGTTTATAAGCTGTGAAACCATCAGATGGCTGCTGTGGCTACTGGATGCTGTTCCAGTGAGATCACTACATCACTGTGACAGCAGATCTCAGCATTACATAGAAAACAGAGAGAAACGAAGGGCAAAACTTTGAAAATGAGACCTATTTTGTGGAAACACCGTCCATACAGAGAGTAAAACAAAAGCAGCTAGAGCTACACTTAAAATTTGTCTTTTACTCTCCGTACTGTAAAATGTCCCTCTTAAAAGTCCCAGCATGATTTCATGTGTTTGTGATTACTGTGACCAAATTGTGGCTTATGCTCTACACTTGGATGCTACGCTCAGGATTTACTGGCCACTTCAACCAAGGTTGTTGTGTGAAATGTCTGCAGTGGTACACCTTTCTACTGCAGATCAGGAGATCAGGGATATGTATGGGAGCACACACATATATACATGCAGTGTATTTACTCCTAAATTATTTCATTGTACTAGATGTTAACATTCACTTACCAAAGTTGCCTTTATTGTAAGGGTCGACAATATCTTCGGAGGTGTGTTAAGAATGATTTAAAATAAAGAATTCTGCAATGTTCCAGAAACACAAATCAATTTGCCAGTATAACACACAGAACTTGATGCAGACATAATATTAAAAATACAGAACATTTGTAAAGCCAAATGCACAAAAAAAGATACATTTGAAGTTGTGCGTGTCTACTGGGAGGGTGTTAGGAGGCAAGGCACGGCTCACTGGTTTCTGCGTAAATACATTAAAATGATTAAAGCTTAAGCAAAGCACAGTTAAAAACATAAAGCATATATAAATACATAAGCAAATAATGCAGATTTGAAGCAAAATAGAGAGTAGACAAGAGTAAGGCAAAGTAGACGGACGAAAGGAGCAAACGGGTGTAAAGAGGAAGGGGTTGGTGGAAGAAAGAAACAGTGCATGACAGGATAAATGTTCAGATGCATGAAATATTATCTTTATGAAAGCACATAAGGTAAATGATTGGAAAAAAAAACTTAAAACACTTAAAAGGGGAGGCAGCAGGAACTTCAATAATTACTCACGCTGACAGCAGGTAAAAGTGATATTGCTCCCTGTATCTGGCAGGCCCAGATTAATTTACTGAACTCACCACTTTGATGGCTTTGCTTTGATCTCCCTTCCCCTTAGTTGCTTTGCCACCTTTAGTCTTCTTCTTGTTGTCACTTTCAACTGCCACAAACAGGAAACAGAATTAATGCCTACACTTGTCTGAGGGGTAGATTACGCAGCACCAACATGAACTTCACTTTCCCAGTATTTGCAAAGTCAAAGTGACATTTATTGGTTACTGAAGCACTGTTCTAGTTCCCCCACGGCTGCATCATCTATTACCCTCTGCTCATGAAAAGCCCATTATTGCGTCAGTAAGTATGAATTTGATCCAAGGTCAAATTATTAAATTTGGAAACCTGTCTAATAATGCAAATTAATTAATACACAGAAAGACAGACAGACAGACACATTAATGCACAAAGCAACAAACAAACATGGATCTAAAAGACAAATAGTGTATGTGGTAGAACAGCTTTGTGGAGGAATTGGTATAGTCGACATCTTAGGCACATTCGCACTGAATCATCTTCTGGTTCATCAATCTAGTTTTTATTTTCTATATTTATATATTTTTTTGGTTTTGAATTACTGGGGTAGGAGAGAAATCACAGGAGGAGGTGTACAGATGTCATTCCACCTGTAACTCTCACAATCAAAAGCGCATTGATAACTTGCTTGTCTAACAATTTCTAATGAAGTCAGTGTTGCTGTTAGGAACATTTGACACCAATAATCAAAACAGATATTTGTTTATATTCAAATGTGACACATTATATCTATGAGACATAATGAAATTTGAAGCAGTATGAACAGCTATGCATACAAAAGCAAACATCTCCCACCTGAAGGCAGCCTTTTCATATTAATGCTAATTTATCCTGTACATATTTCATGCAAAGCACTGCACGGCATAATAAATAGCCCTTTTCAAACATGGTTTCAGGCACTACATCTTGTTGACATATGGTAAACTGTAAATGTCAAAATTATGGTAATTCTGTTTCAAATAAATTCACATTTTCCCAGTGTTATCATCCCTGTACACATGCACACACAAAGAGCAAAAGCATCATTGCCCCAAAACAACTGGACTATTTTCTAAAGACTCATAGTAGACCTACAAATCAAACCTATAGAGACAAAAGAGGGACCAACGTAATGAATAATATTACTTATATTTCCAAAATAATGCCAATGCATTTGAATAGGGCCACACACGTACCAGAGACAGAAATAAAATTACAGAGTAATTGCAGGTAGAGAGATCTAACAGCTCATCTGCATAAAACACTTGGCAATCGTACTTTTTCCAATGATGCAAAATGTGTTCATCATGATCTAAAACCAACAACATTTAGGCTAATAGAATTGTTAACAATAATGATGTTGTGGATTTATGATTGGTATGGGTCAATTTCAACTAAGGAAGATTTGATGCTGTGCACCCAGGTAGTCACCATAGGACAATATAACACCTGCTTGTCATTGTATTAATCTTTCTTCAGATGAGTAGAGCGAAAAAGTCCATTTTGGTTCAGTTCACACCTTTGTGTCACAGCTCCGCACATTTCAAGCCAGGTTGTAACTGGGGAACAAAGACTAAACCACTTTTCACTGCAATAGCCCCCACTTACATGTAACACCACTCGATAACCAAACCTCTCCGCAAGGCACAGGCAACAGTCATGACACTAATGTGTCCTAGCAGGCACAAAGAAATGCTCTCAATTATTGGCCACTCCATTTTAGCCAAGTATGCCATACTTCACGGATGTCTGCATGAACCTCTACATGCCAACAGGATGTGAAATGACCTTTCTCTCCTGAACAAATTCCATTTCTATGGATCGCTGCCTGCAGTTTACAAATCTTAGCTTCAGCAAGTATCATTCATTACAAAGAATATGAGGAATTCTGTGAGGCAAACATCCAGTCATTCTCTCAAAAACCTGTTCCTTTTTATCTACGACTCAATGGTTTCTTAGAAATTGCAGATTCCTAACAGCTCCTCTGCATCTACATATACAGTATATACACACATATACATGCATATACCATATACCTCAAACTCTCTTTGCTTTTACTCTAATCACTAGCTTATATATTATCACTGTTCAATAGTGATGAGCATGCATAAACAAGACCACTGACTGAGTCTCAGCTGCACCAGAACAGATTTCACAGGATCCACAGGAAACCTTTTGTCACTGCTAGTGTGAAATCCAAGCCATACCACAAATGCTACAGTGTGTCTGGCACCTTTCTCTGGGTCTTGGTTGTGCAGGCGACTGTAAAGAACTTGGAGGGAGAAGTCTCGTGACACTGAGCACAGGCCTGCCCACTGTAGGACGGACAAAGCTTCCAGCGGCAAGTCCAGCAGCTTCCTGTCTGCCAGCAACACCAAATACTCCCCTAGTTCCTTTTGAGGATTTACTGCAAAACATACATGAAAACATTTCAAGTTTACTAAAATATAATGTTAATGCATTTGAAGGCCACACGAGTACCGTAAAATAGCAATAGATAATTTGCACATGCATGTTACATTGCATATTTCATGCATTTCTTTCTGTTCATTGCATAACACTGTGTGAGATGGTTGTAACAGTCAGAATGTATCATATCTAGTCTCATGCATGCACAGACATGTGCGATGAATAGCTGGTGAGTCATAGTGCTACAACAAGCAGGAAATATGCAGACATATGGGTCTATATCTATATCAGAACTGCACTCTGTGGTCCCAGTGAGCAGCTACAAACAAATTCTGAACCACCAGTGTCCTGTACATTGCAAACTGTACCAGAACCGCAAGGCCTCAGGGGGAGAACATACACAGAGATACAGACAGTCAGCCACAATGAGCAACATACAGTACCTTTAGCTGATCCTGCTTTCCCTTCTTTTTTTTTGGGTTTGGTTGTCTCAGGGATTGATGCTGCGCGATGCCTGACAGAAGGAGATTGGGGCAAGTTAGGATTGGTAGGGATGTGACAAAGACATAAGATAGTGCAAAGCTTGAGTAAAAGAGTGAAAGAAAAATAAAATGGCAACAATGGGAGAAGATTTGCAGAACTTGTTTGTTTTTACTGTGTGCTGCAAGTCCCAACCACAGACACAAACAGAACAAAGTTGACTAATGGTAACCATTCTTAGCTTTTGAACACAACCGAAGATAACAACACTCAAACAGTAAAAGAAATCTGATTACTTATACAATTCACCTGAAGCAACTGAAGTCAAACTGTCTCAGAAGTGGACATAAATAATCTTCCATATTTTGTACAATGTCTCTGAAGTCAGATGATAGTTTTTCTTCTGCAGTGGTTTTCTGCACAGGGGAATGAGAGAAAAAAAGTCATCAGACAGTGAATTTACTTTTGTCTGGCCACTTATTAGTAAGGAGCACACAGACACAGACACACATCAACTAAACAATTTTTAATAAATGCATATCGTATTAAACAAATATGTAGTGGATTATATAAATGAGTAAAGGCAAGCAGAGGTCTCCATAACACCTACAAAGGGAAGAACCTGATGCTCTTGGGGGGCTTCCAGCTTGTCCCCACTGCTGCACCAATTGGCCTCCTTGTGGAGTACATGTCTAGCCTCCTGGCCAAAGGCCCGAGTCTGTTCCCGAAGTGCCAGCAGAGCCTGCGGGCAGACAGAAACCTTGGCCACTCTAGAGCACATCAGGGTATCTGCAACATCAGAAATCACACACACAAACTGACATGCATCCTTACAGAGACATACACAGGCATTGTAATTGATCCCCGTGAGCATCTTTTACACTTCTCCCAGATCCCTCACTCTGTCTACAGCATGCTCTCTCTCCTCTAGTTTTCTCCTCACTGTCTTTTATATTTTATTAATCTGTCCCCATTCTCAGACTTTTTTTATTTTTTTATTTTTTCTACTCCTCTTAAGTCTTGTTTAGTTAGACTGGTCTTGAGAGGATAATATGCTAATGAGAAGGTATGTGTGTGAGGGGGTGACATGAAAGCTGGTGTCAGGCCAGTAGCAAACAGGTCAAAGCTCAGGTGTTTTTTTGGTATTTTGCCCATTTCCTTGTCTTCATTAAGTTTGAACTTTTCATCTGCCTCACAGATAAATGTTACATGGGAATACGAACATCATGTTATTCCATTTGAATACTGACATCAACCTTACATTCAGCACCGTATTTACATATTGTGTGAAGCCATAGAGCAAATTAGTTGCCGTATAAAAGCGTTATATACCTGTACACAAAAAAAACAGGTTGGAGGACTGATTACTCTTAGTATTATGAACAAAACAAACAACACACCAGTTGCCTTTCCTTTATGATTCTCTGTAGATTTGGTTGTCTCATAGAAGGCTCCATAGAGTTCTGACCTAAAAATCAAACAAACAAACAGCAAGAAGATATTTCTTCTCATCTTTTACCTGCATACAGTATTTACCTCATCAAAAGTTTAAATACAGAATCCATAGGATAGATGCTGCATGCACAATAATTCCAAATATCAGCTCTCTAGTAGCATGTCTGACACACAGAACACTCCTTCTGCTCTAGATATGATTAAACCTAATGAGCCCTGCAGTCATAAACCCATATGCCATGACACAGTCAGCAGACGAAGGTGCTACAGTTTACAGAAAAGAGTGAGGGCCAACACACAATGACAGACATTACCCATCCACAGTGTGCTGAAGTAGAAGGATCTTCAAGTTAGGTGGCAGCTCTGCAAGGATATTGAGGTGGTTGGGGCTGATGGTCAGATGGGTGAAGGCCTGCAGACCAGAGCAAGAGAAAATGATAGTATAACGTAAAACAGTGTCTCAGTGAAAGAAATTGTCACCCCACCACAAAAAGCACAACTCAGGATGGGAAACTGCTCTCATTCTTGACTTGATTGACAGGTGTTTTTATACATGGGCTGACATGTGCTTCTTTACCAGGTGGTGAGACATAAACATGTTCAGCATTTTTAAGTAAAATTGCATTTGTGCCTGTATTATTCGATATGATTTTGGAATCCTACAGCAAAGGCCATAACAGGACCAATTTAATGTCCCTATTACGTTAAATGACAGAGCTGAGAGTGACAGCATCCATAAACCATGAGTAGAGGGGTTTGGTGACCTGGTACCTTGGAGAATCTCTTGAGGGAGTTCTTGAACCCCTTCAGCATGCTGCTGGGCCTCTCCTCCTGAGAGCAGAACCATTTTCCGTGGAGGCAGAGCAGAGCTGAGAGCTGGGACACACTGCTGTCAGCACAGGCAGAACTTAGGATCTTAGCCATCATAGCAGCAGTGCAGCAGCTCTGGGAATAAAATATTGGATTTATAAAGAGGATATTGTTCCAGAATTTCAGTGATTGTGTCTAGAATAATATGTTTACAGATGTTTAGCCGCAGAAATGGTTGACTCAGACAAGAGCAAGGGCTTTCAAATTTCATCATGTTATAAGATGAAGAAAGAAAAGGAGGTTATGTTTTCATCTGTGTTTGTCTTTTTTCAGCAGGATATCTCAAAATGTAATAGATAGATTTTCATGAAATTTTGTTGATAGGTGGCACTTGGGTCAAGGAAGAGTTGACGAGATTCTGAAACAGATAAGGGTCCAGGCACTTAAAAACATTTTTTTTTAACATTGCAAGACAGGGTATGATAGACAAAATAGAAAAAAAAATCTGGCTTTATATTGACAAAAAAGAAATCAGAGGACTTGGCAGTGGTGGCTCTTTCTGAGTGCCCTGAGTATGAACTTTCTTCACTGACGAATGAGAATGAGAATGAAATATGTGACCACCATAGCTATTAGTATACTTTCTCTGAGAGATTTTGGACTCAACTTTGAGAAACTCTAACCTAGAAGTTGGCAAAGCAGGCTTGTTACTAGAATAATGGTTTGATTCCCCAGTTACATGCATAAATGCATAGAAGAGGAAACAATGTCACTTCCCTCAGCAACTACACCATCAATCTGTAAATTTTTACTCATAGGTGTTCATTGAACTAAAAACACCATGTATGCAGATAAAGCTTGACACACAGTACCTGAAACAGGCCAAGATATTGTCCTGCCACACTGGGGTTAGACTGGCCACAACACTCCATCATGTTGAAAGAGGCATCAGCTAGGATGGAAGAAGGCAGCTTGTGTTGGAGACAAAGGGCGATGGCCTGGGACAGTGTCTTACTGGCTTGGTCCAGTAGCTGTTGGGCTTTATGTCTCCTTTGCTGTACAAGGAGAAATGTTAGAAACACAAAACGTGCTGGCACGTGAAAATAAATACACACATATACTGTATCTACTGTGTGTAGGCAACTGAAAGTTTATGCCAGTAAGTCCACAACAATAATACATTGCTCCTGTTTTATTGTGTGCCATAAAACAGGAGCAATGGACAGTTGATCTCACAGCTTGGGCTTTCAAAATGAGCACTAAGTGGATTGCCCAGAGATTCACCTCTTGGGGAATAAATACGAGTTGAAATGTATTATAAAGACTTAAGATTAGATATGAGTCATGTGTGATGGGCTCACTTGTCAGGAGGGGATATACGTACCTGCAACTTAGCACTTTGGCCAGAGGTCATCACCGACTCTTTACTGTGCAATTCTCCGTCTTTCTCTCTCCTTAAATCCTCCTTCTCTGCAGGAAAGGCATTAGAGTCAGACCATGCCTCCTCCTGCACAAGGTTAGTTCAAGATCACATAACAATGATCATGATTAGTTCAGAATCCAACCATGATAACAGGATATAAAGACCGCTTTGTGTGTATGTATAGTATATGAAGGGGTCCTAACAAAGCATAACATTTCTAAATGAGCAAAATAATATGTTATAGACAGTACATTGTAATGTTTTCTTGCAATGTAATCAATTCATAAACATCTCCTTATTTGAAAGCATGAAAGTATGAATTAATTTATTAACTTTTGTGTCATCTACCGTTTTGTGTCTGTCCCAGAGAGCAGAGACATACAAGGGATCCTTCTGCACAGCCAGCAGCCTCAGGTACTTTCCTGTTAGAGCAAGACAGTGAGCTCTGGTCTCCACGTTGTCCTGGGAGTGGGGGTTGATTGCAGCCAGCTGGCCTAAGAACACCTGCCCCAAGGTTCTGCCCACATTGATCCATTGCTATACATGACACAGGGAAAGAACGTCAAACAAGCTCTTATTTATATTATAGTCAGACAAACAAAACTTTGGACACACAAACTTTAAATCTGACATTTATAAACTATTTTTCAGGAAAGTAAACCTTAGTTGAAACAATATTGGCAGGGGTCTTTATTGGTTTTCTCACTGGGAAAAGCTGTAGTATGAGAACAAAACTGGGCAAAGAGGCACTGTAGCTATGGAGAAAAAGAGAGAGCGTGTTTTGTGTCTGCCAGTACAACTCACAGCCCTGCAAGCGACCTAATGTAAAACATTAAAAATAAATGAGCAAATTTCATTTCAGAGTGCTAGGTGATGCAATCACCAACAACCTATTTGGCTTCCCAAACATGAGTTGACTGACGTTAACCACATTCAGAATAGAGAAAATTGTACTGTATGTAGCATACCTGTCAAGTGACTGGGGTGCTAGAGTAATCTAACAGCTTGTTGTTGTCGCAAGAAGCCATAGCTGTATTTTGATTCAAAATTGCATGCTTAATAGCAAATGATGTGGTAATGAATACCAGATCATTTAATCAGAAATTGCTTCACAGCAACTCTATCACTCCCTGTAACTCTTTAGCAAGTTTTCTTGAGCGAAAGAAACACTCTGCTCTAACAATTGAAACATCACGTAAGCATCTCTCCTAAACCTACCACATTAGTAAGAAAATACTTGTCCAAGATCAGTGAGACCCAGTTTTAAATCCATACAGTAGTACCTAAAAAATACACATTCACAGTGGCTGTAGGTAGGAAGCCACCTAAAGATGATGCTGTGGTTGATGCATAAGTGATATTACTATTGGTTGAATGGGGTGCCTGTTCAACAGACTGACAGAGGAACACACTATGTTTTAAGACTGTTGAGAGTGTGGTTCAACAATGAATCATAGCGATAACACAGTTGCTTGATTTGACATCCACTTTCAAAGCTAAGAAAAACACAATTTGGAGACAGCAGAATGGTTTTGGTGGGGAGGGGTGCCCTCAGAGCTAGCAATGACCCAAAACAATTGGGTTTTTTTTTCTAATTTGTTGCTCTCAATAGAGACCACAGAAATTGGCTAATGTAACTTTATGGTTTAGGGCCAGTGTGAGGCATCTATGGTTGCATATAAGGTTTAATGTGTTACTCAATAGGATACATTAAATTAATTTGGGCAAACAGAGCAAATGAAGTGCATCTGAGGGATGGAATGTTCCTTTCTGATGCAGCTCTGCTGTGTCATCAACATGTAAAAAGGTTCCTCCAAAAAGGATTGAAAATATTATAAAACCATCTTATGTTGAATCATTGATAAATTCTAACATACAAATATTCATACTAATAGTGTAATCATTTGAACTGAGGACATATAAAAGACAAGCCAGAATGCTGTCAGAACACTGAAGGAAACACACTGGTTGATATAGAAATTCAAAACAGCAGCCAATTGACAGCAGCTTTGTCTTTGCAATGTGAAAATATTTACCCTCATACATAAAACAGTGCCAATTAACACAATTACAGGAGCACAGAAAATCTGAAGATGTTTTGACATAATCTTTTAGTTTATAACATTAATAGGTATTAGAGAAGAAGGCTCATAAATAAATACTTGTCCTAGGTTTAAAATGCACTGCCCACCTCTCCTGTTGAGTCGGGTAAGCAGCGTGTAAACTCCTCTAATGCGATCTCAGCAGCTGTCTTTCCACAGCGGGCCAGAGCCCGGAGTTTCTCCTCAGTACACAGCTGCTCCAGCAGGCCCAGGCAAAACTCTGCCAGGGACAGTCGCAGCCTTAGAAGCCTCCGCATAGGTCCAAGTGACAATCCACGACTCTGGAATTGAGAAATATGAAAATATAAACAAAAATCATGAACACATGCATAATGTATAAGCATGATGTACATTCTAAAGGAAACCATATTTAACGTGACTGAGGTAAGCACTTGGCATACATATAAAATCAATGGATGCGTATGTAAATTTAAATGATGCACGAGTATGCATGCAGTCTGTTTGCTTTCTGGTGAGGTTTCACTTGTTTACCAACCTGAAATCAGAAGCCATTCCATTCATAATCAAAAATATAACATATAAATTGCATTAAAATTGCCATCAGTTCTCAAGTGGTGCTTGAGGTGTGGGAGAGGGTTGAGATGATGGGGTCATTGTAAATGTCCACATATGTGAGACATATATGATTTGAAACAGTGAGACATGATTCAATGGCAAATGAGAAATATGGGCTCTGATATGAAAACAACTGAACAAAACTAATTAAAGATAGAATGCAATATGATGTCCGGGTGAATGAGTTGGTCTCTCTGTGTTAGCCCTGTAATAGACTGGCTCTCACTCAATGTCTACTGGGACAGGCTCCCTCCATGACCCTGCACCACATAAGAACATATAGAGAATGGATGGAAAGAATTCAATATGAGGCAAGAATTATCCAAGCGCAAGAAAAAGAAAAGTTTCATTGCCTGCAGACAGTTCCATTGAGGAAAGGTGCTATAAATTACTAGGTAAGCAGCACCCTCTGCTGAGAGCACACTGCTATAATCCACCCTTCCAGGTGTCAAATACTCACAGAAGATTCTACCAAAAACAAATTTTTTGTGGATTTACAGGAGGCATGGGAGTTGTTCAGTAAATTTCTTTTCGTTCCACTGAAATGTAAATCAAACGTGCAGCAAGGTCGGTACTTCTGTGACACTGAAGCCCTTAGATAACCTCGCCTGTATGAGAGTTTTGGATAGTGTGTGTGGAAAACATATGGTTCTGACACCCATCTGTTGTTGATAAGTTCATGGAGGCTTTATCTGTTTGTGTCAGGACGTTGTTGCAAGTTGAGATAAGACATAAACGTGTATAAACATGCCCATGTACAAACAACATACACAACTAACAAACATGAAATGGTAAATGGACTGATTTTATCCTTGGATTGTGTGGGTCTATCTGCATCCATCCCCTATGTTGCACCTCACTAGGTTTTCCGACATTAAAAAAAAAAAAATTTTCCTCCAACAATTTAGAGTCAGTTGTGACAAAATTCATGATTGTGGTCGAGTCAGTAACCAGTTAGGTTCAATGGGACATAGAGTCATAACTCGAGGACTAATAATGGAGTTTCAGGGCCGTGTGTGCACTTCATTTACCTCCTCCTGTTGGGGCAGCAGGCTCTGAACATTCTGCACCACATGTTCCAGCAATGTGAGCGCTACCTTCATTTGAGAGAGGGCATCGAGCAGGTGGCGCTGTTTCTCCTCTGTATTAGTCGAATGGTTGGCTGCAATCCTGTGGGGGAATAATTTGCGCATGTTGAAAATTGAATATGGTTTATGGAATGTCCTTTTTAAATAATTCATTAACTCTTACAAGCTGCCTAACTTACCTCAGACCACGTGCATACTCTACATAGGCCTCTGCAGCATGTTCAAAATAGTGAAGTTTAGTGAAACCAAGCGCACATTCTCTGACTGTATCACAGGCCACCTTTAACCTCTGGACAGCCTCTGTGCAGATACTCTGTCCACATTCAACAGCACCAATGGCACGTATACATTCCAATGCACCTCTGCAACACAGCACAATGTGACACATTAGATGCACACAATAATTTATATAAATGTCTGTATAAAAAAACTGTTATCACTCCTCATCTGACTATGCTTGACTATGCTAGTCTTTATAATATGACATTCAGTGTGTGCTTTAGAATGGTTTTACACTTACATGCAAGGCAAACTCCATTTGCTGTTAGTTTTGTTTCACAAGTTTATAGTCATAACACAGGATGACAGCAGTGCAGATGACAGTTTGAAAAATAGTAGAAACTTTTGTGTGTAAGTTTAGTTTTTGAACCATTAAAATGCAAATATGAAGGACTGAAGCTTTAGCATGAAATGGATAAACTGGGTCTTTACTGTTTTGAGGATACAAAGCAAATGTCTGGCAGTGAACCTACATTTTTTCCACACAAATAAGCATCTCCTTGACCCTCATGTTCAATTCAAATGGTTGTTCATTTTATGAAACCTGAAATAGGTGCATACGAGTACTGTCTAAATGGTTTGTAGCTGAAATGCACAAAAAAGTGCTGAGTTAGGGCCAAAGTAAAAGAAATCATAGCACACAACACTTCACAAAACAACACAATATGCAAGTTGAGGACAGTGGCTTTACCGCATTTGTAATGATGTGATCAAATATGTGAGGTTTGGGACTTGGTTCATTTGCTGCTCCAGGACCAGCTGCATAGCCCCACAGCCTTGTTTTACAATCTTAGAGATCTGTGAGCAAAATGTATGATTATGATAGGAAATGCAGTATTCTCTACACAAAAAATATTAATGTACTTAAAAAGGTGGTTGACATACCTTGGTTTGTTCATTCTGGTCTTTCTGGCCTACAATTGCTCTGACCATGGTGAGGGTGAGCTGGTAGCAGAACTCCTGATCCCCACCTAGGGTTTCGGCCTTATTCAGCAGAGTCAGAGCCTGAGCATAGTTTTGCTCCTCACAAGCCAGAATGGCCAGACTGAGCAAAGCCTTTGCCTGGGCTATCTGGTCTTCAAGCTCCTGAAAAAAGATGATTTGTAGAGGGATATTAAGCAGAACCAGCACAATAAAGACTTATATTTAAGTTTGCAGGGCCTTACTTTATTCTTCCACTCCATCAACTCACCGTAGCCACCAGGTGGGCCTCTGCCAGCAGCTGCCTGGCTGGTTGATAGAGGCCCAAGCTGAGGCAAACCTCAGCTTTGTCCAGCCAAATGTTCTGAATGCACACATCTGTACTGTGTTGGCCTGACGCAACCTTATCATCCACCTCAGCTTTCTGGGAAATCACCAGGATTAGGGTCAATGCACTTTTAAATGATTAGCGATGATTAGTATTATTATTAGTAATAATAGTACATTAATATTATTGGAAGGAAATCTACTTCCAAGACATTTAACACAAACCTGGGCAGCCAACACATCCTGTATGCAGCTGCACTCATGCACGCACACACACACACACACACACGCACGCACGCACACACACACACACACTGACCTGATAGAAATCTGTCTTAAGGTCTCTTCTCTCCCGTAGAAGAGCTATGACTTTTCGGCACCTGAAGTAATGAATATCATATTATAGGTCAATAAAGCAAAATGTACAAGCATTAAATATTCATAGCTTAGCTGACATACCCAATTTGCTCTTGTTCACGGATGCTACTCAGTTTCTGGAGCTTCTTACAATATGGTGAATGTGTGTCCATACCCAACTCACAACACACCCTAACAATTCTAAACAAGTGAAGAGAGGGAATAGAGAGGACATACGTACGCATTAGGATATAATTGAATTGAATTGCAGTGGTGGTCAAGATTTGTTTTTAAAAAAGATGTGTTGATGCATTATTAATGCAGTGAAATGTTGATAAAATATTCTTGTTTTTACCTAAGTTGGTAGAGGTCAGAGAGGCTCCCCCTATCCAAAAGATCATGAGCGATGGTCTCAGCTAGGTGCATTATGGGGAGTGTCAGGTGGTCGAGAGAGAGCGAGCGGAGCTCCTTTACCAGTAGGTCCAGATAAAACAGGCTCTGAGTCTACAGCCAAGCAAGTCGAGGGAAAAAATCAGTTTGCTGTATAAGTGAATAATATCATCACTAAAATGACAAATAACATTACTCCTAAAATGAGTGGATCAACTAATGGTATTCACTGCTCTATCAGAGTAGGAAGCGATACAATTGGCCCATCATTCCATGTTTGCTCCATTTCCTTGCATGTCAAACTTAATTTCATCACGCAATTTCATCCCACTGTGGTGGTAGATCAATAAATTAATTCAAATACATATCTTATTCAGAATAATATGAATTCATCCTCTGCTAACATCTAAATTTAATCCACACAGATCAATAATGCACAGTCTTCTGACCCTTGAATGACATATTGCAACCCACAGTGCAACATTTAGATGTGCTGATGATGCTGTCAGCAGCTGAGTCTTTGACCCTGATCAGCCAGCAGATACAACCTTCGCCGTGTTGAAAACAAAATCAGTGACTGCACCACAAATGATGCTTCTGATGCACAGTGAAATCAGAGGGAAACATGCACCTGTTTAGTAATGTTGGTTTTACTGATGCAGTGGGGGCTACTGTTAGTTCTAAATATCTGCCTGGCCTGGTCAGGACAGCTGTAACGAGCCCAGTCCTCTGGAGTGGTAGGAAGAGCCTGATCCAGGGATTGGTTTTCCTCAGCAGGGTGAGGCTGTCAATTACACGAGGGAGGAAAATTATATAAAATATTATTACTGGTATGCAATCAGTCAAAATAGGAGCTAACTGGGTGTCAGTAAATAAAAACACAATCAATACAAACACAATTTCACTGTTGTATAAATTAATGAGCACATCAAATCACCTGGTGCTATCAATTACACAACTAATAATGTTTAGAGACCTTATCAAAGTATTGAGCAAGAGATCAGACTTCATTGATGTATACTAAGAGAAAGTGCACCACAGCTAACATGTACATGATAGGTAGTGTACATAATATTCAACAAGACAAGTAACTGCATGATTCTTAAAGAGAGCAGAAGAGTAGAGATAACATACATTTGAGAAGTACCATATTAAATTTGAGCTGTTAAATTAACTGGGGGACAGTCAGTACTACCTGTGCATCTTTGACCTTTTTGCCTTTCCCCTTTTTGGATGCAGCAGAGGGAGTGTTTCTCTTCATCAGATTGCCAATTTCACAAGCCTCCACCATGGACACCTGCAAAGATACACAAAACATATAAATGGTTGTTCCATACTTACATAAATAATGTGGACTTGAGGAACAGGCTCTTCCATGTCATCAAAATAGGGGATTTAACAATATTGTTGTAAGATGCAACAACAGATACTGTAAAACCTTTTGTATGTGCATTACCCATACCTGCCATATCTGCAGTACAAAGGTGTAGGCCCTGAGTAGGTTAAGCTGGTGCTGAGGTGAAGTCCTGTCTGTCATGACAGCGAGCAGAGTGTGTGCTTTAACCAAACCGTCGAGGCATCTCACCTCCCTCAGATTAGAAAGACTCTGGATGAATGACATCCCATGGACTCCAACCACGGACTCACGTTTCACTGATGTCGTATCGCTCCTCTCATTCTTGCCCTCTTGAGGACAGATAGACATTATGTAATTAACTATGATGAAGAAGAAACAGGCAGGCAGATTAGATACAACCAGAAATCTCTGTTTGATTGTGGTTTCAGGTCCGACTAGTGATTCCAGGTTGAAACAGAGACACTGTCAATAAAGGAAACAGCAATTGTATGCGATGACATGGTATAGCAATTGGAGATACCATGCTTTCTGACTGGCTCTTGTCGATCGGAAGCGCGGCGTGTAGGGGACGAGGGTAGATCACG